>JAODPA010067470.1:0-33405 GCA_025585075.1 Nepenthes mirabilis | reverse complement strand
ATCCTTCCCTGTTGAATTATGCAAATTAATTTTGCTCTGCAGTTCAGTACCGCAATTTGGTAGGTGCTGCCTGCCTTTGCACTGTGATTGTGTTGAGCTCAGTGCTGGACCCTTGTGGTGTGCTGATGATGGAATGGTGGGAGCCATTGTTGTTATGTTTGTACTGAAGACGGGTCCTGTGAGCTGCTGGGTATTATGCTCTCACGTGATTTGTGTTTCTGCCGAGCCAATGTGTGCTGCGGGTTGTGTGGTTCAGTGGCTGCCTGCTTGCTGATTGCTGTTGCAGTAGTGCACCAACCCAGGACTTAGTCTTGCTGGAGCTACTGGATTGCTTTCTGGCTGCTGTGGCGCGGAGCTGTGGGATTTCAGCTGCTAATGATGCTGCGTCTGCTGGCCGTTGCCTGCTGGCTATCTCCTGTTGCTGGCATTTTGGATTTGCCTGGAAATGGCTGTTTATTTTGTCTAGGTTTTGCTTTTTAGTGATGCTCTTGTGTTGTATGATTACCAGCAATTTTATCCTTTAGTTGGTTTCATCAGTTGTATCTAAGTGCTCGGGGTATGCCATAGCTTTTTTAGTTTATCCCCAAGTCGAAAAAATACTTGGTGATAATTCTATATTTGTAATTTTTTCTCCCATAAATCCAAATCTTACTTACCAAAAAAATAAATAAATAAAATCCACAAGTCACGATATGGCGGATATGATCTCCTAGATGGAGATATGTGATGGGAATGTGATTTCCCGAGTCGAAAATGTAATGGAACTGTGGTGAATCTTCCCTCAAGGAAAAGGTGAATCTTAAAACTAGGACCATAGTTCATAGGGGTAGTACCCTCTAGCTTACCATGTACATCACGGTGAGAACCCAAGGAATACTCCGACCGCTCCTGGGGGCGGGTAATGTTTAGGGTACGCTTAGGATACTATTGTGAAAGAGCGAGGATTGCCCTGGTCCCCGGGGGATATGGGGCGATTGAGATGGCCGAGTGCTGCAGGCCTAAAATGTAGATGATCGAGTGCTGTAGACCTAAAATGTAGCCGATGGTCAAGTGCTGCAGACCTAAAATGTAGCCGGCTTTAGAATGTGTAGCGAACACGTTCCTTTCCTCGTTCTCTCGCGTTGTTGGGTTGTATGATTTACTGGCTCCGGGGTCTATAAAGATTAACGATAATAATGAAAGCGAATAAAACGTAACTGGTATAAACGCGTGAACTAGATAATTTCGGATATTCTCCTTCCTCCCGTGTTTTCCTTTGTCCTGAGTGTATGACTTTTCATCCGGTTCTTACTTTCACTTTTACCTGCCTATAGTTAGTGATGTATGATTTCATTTGCTAGGCTGTACACTCACTCTTACTATATAACTTTCAGATGAAAACGCATTGATACCCGACGAGACAGAATAGGCCATAGCAGTGTGACAGACAGCTGATATTACGTGTAGGGTTCGGGACTGAGACTTTGCTGATTTTATGTATGAAACAAGAATTTTGTTCTACTTTTGTAAACTGTATAAGACAAATATGGTGGTGATTAATGATGTTCGGTATGGATGAATGATGGATCAGTTTCCGCTGCGTATTGTGGTTTTATGATTCCGCAGGTCTTTCTCATTGTGGTTATAATCGAGGTTCCTAGTTGGCATCATTTCCCACCGGCATTATACTGGAGTTATGATATTGATGCCACATCAGTTGATGTGACGATCAGATCCTGTGTAGTGTGTTGAGCTTTGAGACTTGTAGTTTTGTTGTAGATTGTTGTAGATTGTTGTGCAAGGTTGATTTACAGGTATTTATATTTTGACAAACGCTTGATTTACAAACGGAACTCTACCCAATTTTCTACAAAAATTAATAATTTTAATTATGAGTACTAGTCTATTATTATGTTTGACGAAGGTTATTTAAGGAGAATAATCCGGTCCGTCACAGATTGTGTTTTTGCCACACAATCTAAGGCTGAAACGGTGACGATAATAGGGACCGATTGTGTTTTTGGTTACACAAATCAAAGCCAATGGAGGATTTCTGACCTCCAGAGTCAATTCTAGTAACGCCCTGAGGAACGGCAGACCACATATAACTCCATAGATGGAGTTATCCCTGACTACCACCGTAATGTCCTAAGGTATGTTGGAGAACCTCACATAGCCGTATATCAGTTCTGGTTCCTAATTGATAGAATTAGAAATAGTTTTCTTCTCATTTTCTTAACTTATAACTCATCAAACTTCAGAAATCAGTTAGGATTTCACCATCAATCCTTCAAAATGCTTCAGAAATCCATAGAAACTTAACAGTGCAGTACTATGTAAAATTTTCAGTTACAATTCATAACATGGGCAATACTCTTTTACAAATAAACTGTCACATATCAGAAATTATGAATTTTAAACATTAAATCCCTTCATTTTCGCACTTAGGATTTCAATAGATATCCCAGACATAAAACAAATACCAAATACATATATTTTTATAAAATTGGAGGTATATTTAGCAGTATATACAAGTATGAAATCTGTCCAATTAATCAGGAGAAACAGGCGTTATTTACAGTAAACATGCAGAACCATGGATTTAAAGCACCAAATCTTCAATTTTCATATCTAGGGTTTCGGTCAAGCTTTCAGACATAAATCGAGTACCAAATATATGATTTTTTATGAAATCCAAGGTATATATTGTCACATATACAGATAAACATGAAATCTATCCGAACAATTTGCAGAAACAAGCTTTATTTATACTAAGGAGAAACAAGGTTTTAGAGCATCAATACAATTTCAGAGATATTAAAGTACTGTAAAAACAGTAAATAACGTCTGAAGTACACTTACTTGATCCTGAGCTACTATTATTCTTACTCAAATTAGAGTGGATCGGAAGATTTTCATCCCCTTTTCCCCTTTCCTCTCCTTCCTCTTCCTCTCCTGCTTCAGTTCTATCGTCGTTCTCCTCAAGAAAAACCCCAAATCACTTATAAAAACGAAAGGAAAGAAAGCACGTGAGGGAGTCCGTGACTAGCGCTCGAGCGCCCCGCTTTCGCAGTTTTGCACCTCGATTGGCACTCGAGCAGCCTCGTAGGCTGCCGTGCCCCTGCTCCGCCCAAGGCGCCACTCGGGCAGTGCTCGCGCATTTTTTTGCCAAGCTTGTAGCTCGAGCACTGAGCACACTTTCGGCCATTTCGCTCCATTTTGCTTCGATACCTATTTATCCCTTATTCTTAAACCTAATAATAATTATCATCTACTTAATTACTCCATATTTAACATATTTCAGGATTGGGATTTCACACTCTCCTCCACTTATAGAAATTTCGTCCTCGAAGTTTAACGATCCTTTAATTTTTCATAATCAAATAACCTTCTTAATATCTCCAATTCATTTTCAAATTCAAGTGATTATTCTAGAGAACCTTAAAGATCGGAATTGCCTTGATGCTCATTATTTGACACGTCCTTTCCAGACCCAAATTCACTAAGTCCGAAGGCAAAACAATTTCATTAGTAACTTTTCTGACTTAGTTCCAGGCCTTACACAAGCAAGGCAAAAATACCTCAAATTTGGAGCATTCTCCCTGAATTTCAAAATTTAGATCTTAATATATAGCGACTAGCCATCCGATTATTTCTATTGTGCACTTTGATCAAATTATCCAACTTTTCAGTCATAAGATTACCATTTACTATCATGATTTCAACCTAACATCTCAGGTCCTTTACCAAGTTCGGTTAAGATTCTGACATAATTTTCAAATCAAAATCAAATATCTAAGACAAGATACTTTACATCCTCTACATTTCGTTGGTATGTCGTCAAATTGATATTTCCATCAGATACATATTTCATTTCAAATACCTAATTTACACAGTAACGTGTATTAAAACTGATTTTAAGGGATCCATATTACGAAAATAATCCTCACAGATCCTCAATTCTTCACAAAACAAAAGTTCTAATTATAAAAATCATCAAAATTTCGATACAATTTTGATCGTTACCTTAAATTTTCAAAATTTTAACAATTAGCAACCTCGAGGTTTCAAGACTCCCACACTGAGCAATTTTAGATCTTGTTAGCATACCAATAAGCCAATTGATTAATCCTGAACACGTTCTCCATAATCATAATTAGTGGCTTGTTCTAACATGAATCCACCAGGGTTTTCCTATCTCAAAATTTCATAATCCCAACATTTCGGACACAACTCCACTTCCCAACTTAAGAATGTTGCATTTTATTTTTCAAGCAATTGAGCCTACCCACAATTTTCCTTTGTAATGTCTTTTAAGGCACCAAAACACATCAACCTTATAGACCCTTAGCATTCGCTACCAGTATTGATGCTCATTTTTCTCAAGATATAAAAATTCATTTACAAGATCCTTAGACAAACCTATCCACTTATAAATT
This sequence comes from Nepenthes mirabilis, assembly GCA_025585075.1. Classification (NCBI taxonomy): domain Eukaryota; kingdom Viridiplantae; phylum Streptophyta; class Magnoliopsida; order Caryophyllales; family Nepenthaceae; genus Nepenthes; species Nepenthes mirabilis. The sequence goes on along the minus strand of JAODPA010067470.1, from coordinate 28,987 downwards.
CCCAAGGTTAGCTTCCATCATAACATAGTTATTCTAACTCTTAACTTATTAGATAAAACTATCTTCCAAGACAGAATCCATAATTTCTCAACAGAAACTTCCAATTACTGAATTTGAATAATGAAAGGGTAATTCCAACTAGGAATCCTTCTTCCACTTATCTTAAGGATATCGATTCATCAGCGATATAGGAAATATAATCCTAGAAATTCCTTAACAGTATCAAAGCGCTTAGAATTTCTCAAGGTTACTTTTCCATCGTAACATAACTACTTTAATCCTTAAAATTATTGGAACAGAGCTATCTCCGAGGCAATTCCACAATTTCTCAAATGGGGACTTTCAATATCATTCATTGATCTTAACATTTACATTACTCAAAAATATCAAGGTCCTCCTATTACAGCTCTTAACTCTTTAGATTCTCAAAATATTAATTTCTCCCAAAGCATTATCCATAAATTCTCAAGGCAAAAACCTCATCGCAAAATCTAAGTTACAGGTGAAATAATTTTAAACCACAGACTCCTCCCCCACTTTGCTTGTAGGTGATTACCAATCAATGCAGAATCAACAAAATTCTAATCCTTCTCAAGAACATTACCTTTTTTTTTGGGTAAGTAAGTATTTTAGATTAAAGGGAGAAAATTATATATCCTATGCATTAATTCCAAGTATTTTGACTTGGAGTTAATGCATAAAACGCTAGGGCATACCCGAGCAGTTTTTACATCAAAATACACCCACAAAAAAAACACACAACATAGGGGTCCTCCATGAGGACAATGTTCAACAAAATCGACAAAATCCCAACATCGATATCACCATACTACTCTGGATCATCACCACTTCAGCATCATCTTGCTACTTCGGATGATCACCATATCGGCTTCATCAAGTCACTCCGGACCCAACGCACTCCGATCCTAATCACCCTGTACTCACAGTTTTTGCTTCGGCAAGGCCAACTCCGTCCTCATAAGCATTCGCTCAAAAATTAACTCCGGCCTGATCACACTATGGCCACTTCGTCCATAAGGAATACAAAGAGCAGTCCGGCCGAACACACCAAGTCCACTCCGGTGCAACATTCAAATAAACGACAAAATATGAAAAGAAATCCGCCTGCATAATAAAAGAGCTCCTCCTATTAAAGAAGCGCTCCGTCTTTTCTTAAGAAAAAGCACTCCGTCCAAAGGACTCCGGACTTTTGAAAAGCACTCCGTCATTTAAGGAGCACTCCGTCTCTTAATAAGCACTCCGTCTTTTAAAGAAGCACTCCGTCTTTTCAAAGAAAAAGCACTCCGTCCAAAGGACTCTGGACTTTTGAAAAGCACTTTGTCATTTAAGGAGCACTCCGTCTCTTAATAAGTACTCCGTCTTTTAAAGAAGCACTCCATCTTTTCAAAGAAAAAGCACTCCGTCCAAAGGACTCCAACCATTTGGGGTAAAAGCACTCCGGCTTTTAAGAAGGCTTCGTCTTTTAAGAGGCACTTCATCTTTTAAGGAGGCACTCCGTCTATTTTGATAAAATGCACTCCGTCCAAAACGACACTCTCTAGTCCACTCCGGCACTTTCCATGTTAGGAACAGGTCAAAACCCAGCTTTTCAATCCGCAGCATCAAGAACATTACCATCTATGCTAAATCACCTGATCCATTAGTTAATCCTACTTTCCAAAAGGTGCAAGGCTTTCTCAACAGCGTCTAATCAATGTTCCTTCAATTTCATACAAATCCTTAGAGACTAATGCCAATTTCGATCCATCTCCAAATCACTTCATTAAAACAAACTGGTTTGATCTATTCCTCCAAATACATATCCTCAAAACATTTATAGCCAGATTCTCGACTTGCCATCTACTAACTTCAAAAGGGGTAGCTTCATTTTCTAATAGGGCTAAATGCCTATTCTTAATTCAATTAACTTTGCTTCTTACTCAGAATTCTTGATTCAAATTAATTTGATAAATCCAAAGTGTGCCTCTATATGGTATCGTATCCTCTCAATACCATTTACGCCGACATCCTCGAGTACTATTTCAACTTCCAAAAGGATTCTCATTACTTCAAAACTCGACTCCAGTTCATCAATTCCACTTATTCACCATATCGACCGAATAAATCAAACATTTCTTCTTTCAACTGAATACTCATCTAACTACTTGTCACAATTCCTAAATCCACAAAGCATACATATATCTATACGATCAGGAAAATCCAAAACCCCAAGATGAACATGACATCACACAAAATCAGGAAATAAGAGAACACATAATTTCCCTCAAAAAGCATCACATTCTCTTCTATTTCATCCTGAGAAAACATAGGCAATTCCTAATCATGCAGTCAAACCATACAAAGTAAAACATTTTTCAAAAAATCCCTTTACAATAGAAATCTTTGCCCGTATAAAATCCATAATATTTCCTACCATATCTCTTTATCCTTGAAACCCAAAGTTAATTTCACTTTCTATCTTATCTAAGGCAACATCAACTTATTTTCTTTTAAGCATTCGATTATTGTCAACACTGCCAACACCTTTGGAGTCTTTAAAATCCATATCTTAACCTCAAGCCCTCACTATCTTATCCGTCATATTTAATCATCAGATTCAAGTATCCCTTCTTAGTAACATACTTACCTGAAAATCTCAACCCAAAGCCAATCAAATTTAACTTAAACTAAATCGACTACTTGAACCGCAAATCAGATCCTAAGATCTTATAGGCACACTCACTCCCCAAGTTACCATTGAAACTACAATATTTAATAACTTAATATCCTACTATCAGGCCAATTTATTCATTCCAATCAGATCACCCAATTTTCACAATATCACAATAATTTGACCAAAACCCAAGGACTTTATTGTTCGATCAACCTTGAGCAAAATCTTTTTTTTTTGGTAAGTAATTAAATGCATTAAAGTTTAAAGAAAATGTACAAAACTATGTTCTTAACCAAGTATTTTACCGACTTGGGGAAAGAGACAGAAACAGGGGAGACCCTTAAACCAATGACAACAGTCATTAAAAAGAAATAAGATTACATTAATATTCGATCAATGTAATAAAAAAACCAATCGGCCAAAGTGAATGTAGAATCACCATGCCACTACAGATCATCGTCACATCAGCATCATCAAGCCACTTTGGAACAACACCATTTCGATCAAAATATGTGCATCCCACATCACTCTGGCTTTAAGAGAACAAAAGGGACTCCGGCTTCAAAATGCCACATCCAAAGGCACTCCGACTTCAAAAAGCCACTTCGGCCTCAAAAGGCACACTGGCTTCAAAATGCCACTCCAACCTCAAAAGGCATTCCGACTTCAAAATGCCACTTTGGCCTCGAACACATGCAATCCATTCCGCCTTTTAGTGTGCAAAAGGCACTCCGGCTTCAAAAAATCACTCCGGCCTCAACACACGCAATCCACTTAGTGTGCAAAAGGCACTCCGGCTTCAGAATGCCACTCCGGCCTCAAATGGTACTCCGGCTTCAAAAAACCATTCCGGCCTCTAAGGGCACTCCGGTTTCAAAACGCCACTCCAGCCTCAATCACACGCAATCCATGATGCTTCAAATAGCATCATGGATCATCCTGCCATTCTTCACAAAACACCACAGTGGATCCAACCCACAGAGAAGGATGAACTCCAACCAAAACAAAACCATTCAGCTTCAAGCATATGCGAATGGATGAATTAACAAAACTTATGGAGGCCCTCCACTAGACCATCCAAATCGCTAAAATATTCTGACGAAAAAGTCGTGTTTCATTTCAACAAGACTTTTAGAGAATCAAATATAATCGACCTCCGATCCGGAGATAAGGAGTCAATGTGAGGCTTTGAGGACTTGGCAGTCACAAACAATCGGAGGACTTCAAAGTAAGCACTCAAAGGACAATTCAGGAAATCCTCCTCCAATGGAAGGGAGGATCTGAATAAATTTTTTGTAACCTCAAACACATCAGACCAACATGAATCAATGAAATCAAATAAAACACCACGTTGATCCATGGTGATGGACTTAATGTGCAGCTGAGAAGCATTCTCTCTAAGTAAGCATCGGAGGGCATAGTGCATAGGATCCTTGTCGATAATCTCATCAGTCCATTCCTCGGAAGACTGAGAATTAGAATCATCGAGGTCATTCTCAATCAGACCAATAATCTCCTCAGATTCACGAGACTTCGCAGTCTCACTACAAATGATCCCAGATTCAGGCACAGCAGGATCCAGACAAGGCTTAGGGGCAGGAACAGCCATCTGCTGCTTCGGAGAACCAACTGATTCCAGAGGAAACACACTCTCAGATACAACAACGTCAGCTGATTTCAATTCCACAGTAAACACATGGCTATTGACTTCATGAGGATCACTGGGAAGCTGTTCAACAGATGACCGGGGATATGATGGCTTGATAGCACCTGCATCACCGGCTTGAACACCATTAAGGCCCACTTTAGCCTCTATCGGCACAGGTACAAAGTCATCCACATGGGGCAAAGGCATAAGATCTAGTCCACTGAAATCGACACGGGTGGAGCTGGGATCCTCTTGAGCCACGGCCAACAGAGCTTGCTTAGAAGAACATCCCTCTAAGCCAACATGATCCCCAGTTTCAGATACCAGTGGCTCAACAAAATCATGGGTCACCTGTTTAACCTTAGCCATCGCATGAACAGAGCGGGAGTCCATGGATGGAATCGAGCTCCCAACCCCACTATCACCTGTTCTACTTTGTTGAGTAGAACTGCGTCAAAATGGCTTCGAGTGGTAGACTATCTTAACCTCCACCACCTTGGCAGAATCAGCAGAACTAGACAAGAGCCGGATTTTGTCAGGAAGAGGATCGTCCCTGCCTACCTCAATACAGATCCTAGCAACATGCACACTGTCCATCCTAGCAGTCCTAGGGTCGCATAGGATTGGTTTACCAATCCTGCTAGCTATCCAGCTTAGGCCCAAAGGGGTCCAAAATTCAATTGGGACATTGACCAAAGAAATCCACATGGGGAAGGACATGAGGGATTCTTGATCCAATACCATACCCGGTGCCCATCTCTTAAGAAAAAGGGAATTTCTCCTGAAAACCCAGGGTCCTTTAGCCAAGCATGCCTTCATCTGGGTAACAGAATCAAAACTAAAGAAGAGAAAACCTTTATCATTCGCAGGAATGTGACGAAGCCCGAATCTTGCCCAGATTTTTTGAGCTATGGAGTCGACCGCCAAGAAATGGAGGGGCTTTCCAAGGAAAAAGCCCACCAGTGTGGAGCCCCAAAATTTGGAACTCTATTGCAGGACCTCAGCCGAAGGAGAAAGAGGGGTGTCGGGACCAACCGCAGACGGTGGAGGAAAATATTTAAGGGAAGCAAAGGAAAAGTTACCTTTGTCTTAAGCAACTCGAGCTCAGGATTTGGCCGATTGCTGAGCGCAGTTAGGGATTTCGGACGCACAAGCAGAAGGGGCATTAATTGAGTCGCGAACAACCCTAGAGCTCGGGCAAGGCGAGCTGCAACCACGGACTCCGGAGACTTCAGATTGAGAGCAGGTGGGAGCAGCCGACACTGGCGAGATGCTCCAGACGGCACCCACAGCCTTAGTTTTTGCTAAGAAAACGGCGTCAGGATCGGAAGCCAGGAGCAGAGGACCTTCGCGCAAAGGAGGGAAGGAGGGATTAGGGACGACGACATCCTTTAGAGAGGGCGCAGAGGGAGGACCAGGGGAGATGGATTCCTGGGGAGGACCAAGGGGGGTCCCCAGGGTTCCGGCCATGCCGGCGATGGCGACAGCCCGGAACAACCGAGCACCGCTGATCAGATTTGAAATTGAAATTTGAAACGAAGAGAGAAGCGGGAGCTTCTCTCTCTAAGGTATTTAGCTAAAATGATTGTTCGATAACCTTGAGCAAAATCACAAGAGTTTCTTACATATTTCATAACCGCGCAACTCCGATATCGGAATTCTGTCCATGGTCTACCCTTCAGTTCTCTTTTGAATATCTTAATCTTAAACATAATGAATCTTGATCATCAAATCATTAATTTCTTAGACAATTTTAATTTTCATGATTTCTTTTTTTTTTCGTAAGTAATAACTCATAATGATAGCCGAGAAGGCAATATCTAGAGGAGGCATAGTGAGATAATTAAGTTTACTAACTAGTTATTAATTTTCATGATTTCCTTAGATTGCCTCATCAATTCCATTTGGGATTCTCAAAATCAATGTTAACTCCGGCTCTTTCTTGACAATAGCCTTCATTGTCGATTAAAAAAATTAATCTTCTCTTTTAATAACATCCTTAAATTTCCTTATATCTACACAATGACTCCTAGGTATGGTCTGACATGCCATTTAAACTTAGCACACATCTTCATCATGTAACTTACAAGCACAGCGATATTTATTTTATCATCCCTTTGTCACATAGAGATGAAGTTCTTCAAAAATTTGCCTTCAAAGCTTTCTACAAGATGGAACGCAACACTAAAAAGCCCACTATTGGCTTGCCTTACCTTAACTAGCTAGACTGTGTCTAGGCCATCAAAGATCTTAATTACTTTTCTCAATATATCAAACTTAACTTATCGCTAATCCTGAGGTTGAATAACTCAGCACTCCTATCCTTACTCATCTTAGCCTTAGATCAGATTATCTTAAACCTAAACCTAAAATCCAAACTGATCAACCTAGATTTGAGATCAATATCGATCAACTAATCACTACGTCCCAATTCAGGTCAATTCTAACTTATGCAAGCTAAAACACCTAGGATTTTCTAGGACTTATTCATTCTAACTTAATTATCCTATATCTATGCCTACTGATTCGGTCAGTTAGAATCAATTTTTCAGCTTCCACTTACAATTCAGATCATTCCTAAAGTATCTCATTTTTTCTAATACCATTTATGATAGAACGGATCCTAATCCTTATAGGACCCCTCGTCAAACAAATAAAGAACAAAACTTACAAATTTCAATCATTTAACTTATGCAGAAATTTCGGGCAAAGCTTATAAAAATTTGGGCAAAGTTTCCTCTATATCCAGACAAGAACCAGATGTACAACCTGAATATATATAACTTATACAAGCACACAACTAATCGAATACCATAAGTTTTCCTACAACATACATTCGTAGGATCTCAAATGTCATCCATGGTATTTTTCAGCAATCCTAACTACTATACCAGAATTATATAAGAGATGCCTACTAAGACCTGTACTAAAACCAGAAAACATATAGCGGAAGCATCTATATCCTTAATAGAAACCTACGAAAGTATAAATATAATTCTGACAGAATATAATACATATCATAACCATTTATACATAATCTTCCTTCAAGATCCAGATATTTATAATAACATCATCACAATCCCAAGTCTTTAGAAACTTTAGGGCTTCAGATCTTCCTCGCTAGCTCTAGTTAGGCCTGATCATCTAGTATCTTCTCTATATCCTTACTTGGAGGGGGGAAAGCAAAATAGTGAGTTGAAATCTAACAAGGTACTAAAACATGCAGAATATAATGCTCTCATTCAAAACATAATACAATAAAACAAATACAATTGCATATAAAGCATGAATGAGATAAGACAATGATTACAAGAAATATTAGCAGAATATAAATGTAGAAGATCATAGAAATGCCAGGAAATAGAGACATATACATAAATCATTGGAAAAGCATAGTTCCATATAAATAGGTCTCAAAAATCATAAATCTTGCTTTCAGGCTATAACATAAATATGCTAGGATAAACCACGTTAATATCAGATTAGAAGAATAGAAGCAGTTCATGAAAACAAGAATGAAGTATGTTTCTACTTAAACATGCATCGGAGTTCATAAAACAATTCCAAATCTCACTTCTTTTTCTCAAAAAACTCTAGTTTAATGTCCTAGGAACCCAACTAGCGTACCCTATTTGCCGAGTGGTCGAATAATCGGGAATAGATTGTGTTTCTGCCACACAATCTAAGGCCAAAACGGTGACAATAATAGGGACCGATTGTGTTTTTAGGTACACAAATCAAAACTAACAGAGGATTTCTGACCTCCAGAGTCAGTTTCAATAACACCCTGAGGAAGGATAGACCACATATAACTCCATGGACGGAATTATCCTCGATTACTACCGTAATATCCTAAGGTATATCGAAAAGCCTCACATGACTGTATATCAGTCTTGGGTTCTAATTGACAGAATCAAAAACAGTTTTCTTCTAATTTTCTTAACTTATAACTCATCAAACTTCAAAAATCAATTAGGATTTCACCATCAATCCTTCAGAATGCTTCAAAAATGCACAAAAACTTTTTTTTTTTGGTAATTATTTTTTTTTTGGTAAGTAATTAATTGCATTAAAATTTAAATAAACTGTACAAATAGCTATATTTTTACCAAGTATTTTACCAATTTGAAAAAAGAAACATAGAAAGAGGGATTCCCCCATAGCATGACACAGAAGTCATAAATAAAAGAATACATAATTTTAATCTGTAATTGAGATGCAAATCTACAGACTGCCAGCAGTACTAAACAGGAGGACTCTATATCAGTAAGTCCACGACAGGGGCAAAAAGAAGCATCAATCACTCCGGCCAGCAAGGAACACAAGCCACTCCGTCCATCCATTTAGAACAAAGGGACTCCGAAAATGTTCGCAAAGAGGTCACTCTGGAATTTAGTACTCCTGATAAAGGTGGTCCAGCTTTAAGAGCTCCGAAAAAAGGAAGCACTCCGTCCTTAAGGTTCCGGATAAGAGCAAAAAAGCCACTCCGTCCTACCTTTTAGTGAAACAAGAGGACTCCGGAAATGTTTGCAAGGTGGTCACTCCAGCTTTTGGAACTCCGGATAAAGGTGATCCGGCTTTAAGAGCTCTGGATAATAGGAAGCACTCCGTCCTTAAGGGCTCCAGATAGAGCACTTAGGCTTAAGAGCTCCGCAAAGGAGTGATTCAGCTTATGGCCACTCAGGATAAATGCACTCTGGCTTAAGGAGCACATGTTTTTTTGGTAAGCAAGGAGCATCGGATTATCAGACGCAAAAACACTCCGATTTTTTTTATAAAGCACCGAAGAAAGGGACAAAATAACACCGAACAAGGAATAATAGAAGTCCGGCCTATTGGAGCTCCGAAAAATCAAAGCATTTGGCACACCGGATACAAGGAAGCGCTCCAGCCGTAAGAGCTCCGGTTAAAAGCACTCCGGCTTTAGGAGCTCCGGATAAAAGAGAGACAGCAATTTAGGACAATAGAAACGACTAACCGGATAAATGCATTCTAATTTTAAGGGAACCGGAAGCAACAAGCGCAAGGTCACTCCGTCCAAGGAGCAAGCAAAAAACTCCCCCCCCCTTTTTTTTTTTGAAGAAGGTAGCACTCCGGCCTTAGGAGCACCGAAAAAAAGCGGTCCGGCCAATTACGATGCTAGGAGCAACATAAGCAAATGCACTCCGGAAGTGACGATTGATACACTCCGGCATTAGGGCACTGGAATCATCCATTGCTAGATCACTCCGTCTAAGGAGCATTTTTTTTTTTTTATATAAAAGCCCATCAAGGACAGGGGAAAGAGACTCCAACCAATCCATTCCCAAGGCAAGGATAAGGGAAGCAACCAAAAGAAGTATCTCAGACTCCAAGTAAACCCTGCAGAAACAATCAATGATCAGCGTCCGGTCTCAGAGCGGAAAGGGGAATACTCCATCTGGTCAAAACTGATCTATCTGAGTGCGCTATAGAAACCAGGGAGTTCTCTAGCTTGTCTCGAACAGCAGTTGAGATCTGGATTGCCAATTAGAATTCATTACATGCAGTATTCTTAAAAATATGCTGGTTTCTCTCCCTCCATATATAGTAGACTGAGGCAGCGAGGGTGAGGCGGAAGGAGCAAGCCTTGAGGTTTCTACCCTTCCAACGGCTGGCAGCCCACAGGATACTGGAGGGCCAGTCAGAATGAGGCCAAATAAGTCCAGCTTTAAGGCGCAAGAGCCGCTAGACGGCCGAGGAGAATGGGCAGTCAAAGAAAACATGGTTGTGACTTTTCCTACCATTAGAGCACAGGGCACAGGATGCAGGGATGTGGATGAAATTACCAATACGGTCCAGGGTGTTGAGTTTGAGACGGATAGCTAACCAGAGGATGAAGGCATGAGCCGGAATGCATCTATGTCCCCAGACAAGGCTAGCCCATGCCACCATAGCACTAGGCTCCTAGAAGATCCCTTACGAAGATTTAGAAGTGTAAGCCCCAAAGCGATCGGCAGTCCAGAGGACCACATCACGGCGAGAGGGGTCAGGAGGGTAGGGGGGCATGCATTCTACAATGCGGGTAACCTCCATATCATACGGATTGGGCCACCTCCAGGTACCATTCAAAATGATATCATTGACTTTAGCATCAATTGGCAACCCAGTAATGCATCTAATCCTCTCATTAAATCGATCACAGAGAGGACCAAGCGGGTGCCAGTTATCAAGCCAAAGAAACGTGTCAGCATCATTGCCAACATGGTACCGAATCAGGGGGCGGAGGGCAGGCCGGAGTTTCATCAGCTTCTTCCAACTCCAAGAGGCAGAGTCCGGGACTTTGAGAGTCCAAATGAATCTGTCTCTGATACGGTGGTCATAACACCATGCAACCCAGATGGAGTCCGGGTCTTTATTAATGATCCTCCATAGATGACGACTCAAAAGAGCTTTATTAGATACAGCCAGATTCTTGAAGCCTAATCCACCAGAATCTTTTGGGGTGCAAACATCAGTCCAGGCAACTTTTATAGAGTATCTACCCCCATATGAACCATGCCATAGAAAGGTGCGAAGGGACCTATCTATGGTGTTCAATATGGATTTAGGGAGAATGAACATGGAAGCCCAGTAGTTGTGGATGTTCGAGAGAATGGAGGATATCAACTGTAGCCTCACTGCAAAAGAGAGCCAGCGATTCTTCCAAGTTGAGATCCTATGATGAACACGATCTAGGAGAGGTTTGCAGTCCGAGATAGACAGCTTCGAGGAGAGGAGCGGGATGCCAAGATACTTAACAGGGAGAGATCCTCTTTTGAAGCCAAGAATGTCTAAGATACCTTGAAAGGTATCTTCACTAACAGAACAACAGAAGACCTCACTCTTTTTCGGATTAGGAATAAGGCCAGACAAGTAACTGAAAATTGAAAGACTCTCATGTATAGCCTGGATGGATTTGCGATCAGCCCCGGCAAACAGAAGAAGATCGTCAGTGAATCCAAGCATCACAATTCGAGATCTTTCACATTTCCAATGATATTGAAAATCCGGCTTAGACCTTGCTTTTATTTCAAGAATGCCATTCAGGACTTCCATCCCAAGCATGAAGAGATATGGGGAGAGGGGGTCCCCTTGCCTAAGACCCTTGGCTCCACGAAAGAAACCCACAGACTCCCCATTTAGGTTGATGGAGAATGAGGTAGTAGTGATGCACTGAGAGATCCAATGGATCATCATGGGAGCAAAGTTCATCAATTCAAGGATAGCCAGAACGAAGTCCCATTGGATGGAGTCAAAGGCCTTCATCAGGTCAACTTTCAGCGCACAACGAGGAGTCCCTTTATTAAGATGATACTTATGAAATAAATCCTGAGCGAGAAGGATGTTATCTCCAATGTTCCTCCCCGCAACAAAGGCTGTTTGGCCTTTGTCGACAAGGAAGGGGAGAGAAGGTTGGAGGCGATTGATTTTTTGGTAAGTAATTAATTGTATTAAAATCTGTAAAATGTACAATTAGCTATGTTCATTACCAAGTGTTTTGCCGACTTGGAAATGAAAAATATAAATAGGGTGTCCCCTAGACCACGACGAAAGTCAAAAATAACAGGATTACAAATTCGAGGGCAAAGACGAAAACGTAAAAACTAGATCAGCATTTGACTCAGCACTCCAAAAACGGCAAAAGAGGAACAAGACAAGAGAGGCAATCTCAAATCAGCTCAGTCCACACCACACGATAGGCCGCTCCAGCCATAAAGATGATCAAAGCCACTCAACCCTTTAAAGGAACAAAGGAACTCCGAAAAACACAACAATGCCACTCCATCCAAATTGAGGAAATACTCTGGCCACAGCAACAGAGCCATTCCGTTCAATAGAGAGTAAGGAGGCACTCCGGAAAACAAGCAAAGCCACTCCGTCCGAGAAGAATAAAAAGCACTCCGGTCACCAAGGAACACAGGCATTCCGTCCACCTTTTAGAGAAACAAAAGGACTCCAGCCTTCAAGGAGTCTCCATTTTTTTTAAACCACACCGGCCTTTAAAGGAATTGCACCGGATGAAGGATAAAAAAGTACTCCGGCCTTTTTGGGCATGGGAAGGATCCAGCGAAAAGACATTCCGGATTTAAGGAAGCACTCCCGCCTTTAGAGCTCCAGAAAAGAGTACTCCAGCCTTAAGATCTCCGGATAAAAGCAATCCGGCCATTTAGGGCACCGGAACTTCTAACGCAAAGGCACTCCAGCATAAGGATAAATGCACACCGGCTATTAGGGCACCTGAATCATCGAACGACAGATCATTCCGGCCAAGAAGCGGGCATTAAACACCCTCTTTTTTTTTATCTAAAAATCCACTCCGGCCTTTAAAAGGACAAAAAAAAGGATCACTACGGGTAAAACGATAAAAGTAATCCGGCAAAGCACTCCGAATTAAAGGATAAAAGTACTCCAGACATTTAGAGCTCTAAAATCGACAACGAAATGTCACTCCGCCTTTATAGACAAAGAGCACTCCGTCCAGCAGGGACAATTTTTTTTTTTTTGGGATAAGCGTCACCGAAGAAGGAAACAGGCCACTCCGGTCAATAAGAGGACAAAAGGGCACTCTGGGAAAAAGGCTCCGGATAAAAGAACAGAGCCTTTCTGTCCAAGACTACATCGGAATACAGAGGTGCAAGACCATTTCCACCTATTTAATAATGCAGTTCCATGTAAATTTTTTAATTATAATTTATAACTTGGGTAATACTCTTTTACAAATTAACTATCACATATTATAATTTATGGATTTTAAACATTAAATCCCTTTGTTTTCGTGCTTGGGGTTTCGATAAATATCCCAGACATGAAACGGATACCAAACACATGCATTTTCATGAAATCGAAGGTATATTTAGTTGTATATGTAAGCATGAAATCTGTCTGATTAATTAAGAGAAACAAGTGTTATTTGCAATAAACATGCAGAACTATGGATTTAAAGCACCAAATCTTTAATTTTTGTAACTAGGGTTTCGGTCAAGCTTTCGGACATAAATCAAATACCAAATACATGATTTTTTATGAAATCGAAGTTATATATTGTCACACATGCATATAAACATGAAATTTGTCTGAACAATTTACAGAAACAGGCTTTATTTATATTGAACATAGAGAAATAAGGTTTTAGAGTATAAATATAATTTCAGAGATATTAAAACACTGTAAAAATAGTAAATAATATCCGAAATACACTTACCTGAACCTGATCTACCATTATTCTTACTCTAATTGGAGTAAATTGGAAGATTTTTCTCCCCTTTTTCCTTTCTGTTTGCTTCCTCTTCCTCTCCTCCTTCGATTTTGTCATCATTTTCCTCAAGAAAAGCCCCAAATCCCTTCTAAAAACGAAGGAAAAGAAAATACGAGAGGGAGGCCGTGACTGGCGCTCGAGTGCTAGTCTAGCGGTGCTTAAGCGCCCCGATCTCGTAGTTTTGCGCCTCGGTTGGCGGTCGAGCACTGCTCGAGTGCTAGCCTCATAGGCTGCCGCACCACCGCTCCACCCAAGGCACCACTCTGGTGATGCTCGTGCATTTTTTTACCTAGCTCAGAGGTTGAGCACCGAGTGCACTTTTGGCCATTTCCCTCCTTTTTGCTTCGGTACCCATTTATCCCTTATTTTTAAGCCTAATCATAATTATCATCAACTTAATTACTTCATATTTATCATATTTCGGGATCAGGATCTCACATACACTCTGAGTGATTTTGGAGTATTGAAGATTGCAAATATAGAGACATCTAGAGTTGTTAGCCGTGGTGACGTGTCTCTCCTTACTAATAACGGCACCCGACTAATCTTGAGAGATGTCCAATATGTTCCTGACATACGGATGAACATTATATCAGCGGGAAGACTTGATGATGTTGGCTTTTACAATATCTTCTGTGATGGGGGATATAAACTAACTAGAGGGTCTCTAGCAGTTGCCCAAGGTAAAAAGATGTTGGGCCTTTATGTGTTACAGGCCTCTGCTGTGAGATCCCAATCCTAAAATATGCTAAATGTGGAGTAATTAAATTAATAATAATCATGATTAGGCTTAAAATAATGTAAGAAAGGATACCGAAGCAAAAAGAAGTAAGTAAGAAGAAAATGGGATCGGCGCTCGAATGCTAAGGAGGCGCAAATTTGTGAGAGGAACCGCTTAAGGCTCACCTGAGGTGAGGTAGGAGTAGGAGAAGGCTATGAGGGTGATGCTCGACCAGTGCTCGAGCGCTAACCTAGGCATCATTTTTGCGAGAGGGAGCGCTCGAGGACCGCTCGACGGGCGCTCGAGCGCCCCAACTAATATAAAAATGCTATGCGCATTTCTTCAGCCATTTTTTGACATTTTTACAGGGAGAGGAGCAGCAGAAAAGAGGGAAAGGGAAGAGAAAAGGAGAGCATCCACTGTTCCACTCCGATCCAGATAAAAATAACGGTAGATCAGCCTCAGGCAAGTGTACTTTAGACGTTATTTACCATTTTTACAGTGTTTTAATATCTCTAAATTTGTATGTATGCGTTAAATCCATATTTCTCCATATTTACTGTAAATAAAGCATATTCTCCTGATTAATCAGACAGATTTTATCTTCACTGGCATGTACTGCAATATATAACTCCGATTTCATGATTTAGCTCACATTTTGTGCCTGATTATTGTCCGAAGGGTTATTGTGAAACCCTAGCTCAAAAATTTGAAGATTTTTGGTTAAAATGCATGATTTGGTATATGTATTTGGATTTATGGCTTTGACTTCATGATTAGGCTCATGTTTTATGCACGAATTACGCTTGAAAGTCTTGTATTGAACCGTAGAACGAAAATTTGAAAAATCTTGTTGGAAACTTTGAATTTTGATTATTTAAATGTTAATTGTTGCGTAGTTTCAGTTTATTGAATGATTTGTATCTGAAGACCCTGTATGGAACTGTGTTATCGAAACTATGGAAGCTTCTAGAATTGTCTGAAAGAGTGATTAAATGAAATTCGGATTTGGCCTCAAAATATGGTGATTTTGATCATGGAATTTTGAACAAATGCATTGAATTAAGTTAATCAGAAAGAAAATTGGACCTAGAACTGTTGTACAGTCAGATAAGGTTCTTCAACGTGCCTTAAAACGTTATGGTAATAATCGATGATAACTATTGAACTATCGAACCATTGAACCACCGAATTGAGATATATACTATCAAACATCAGCCTTTAATTGTGTGGATTGGACACAATCTGTCCTCGATTATTCATCCCTCGGCTAGTGGAGTATACTAGATAGGTTCATAGAATATAGAACTAGAATTTCTGAAGGACAAATAAGATTTGGAACTGTATTATGGATTCTGATACGCGTTTAAATGGAATTATGTTTTCTTCCTATTTTCATGGACGCCTTTGTTCTTCTGATATCATTATGATTTTTGTTCTAATATATATATGTTATGCATGAAAGTATAAATTACGATTATCGAAACCGACTTGTATCGAATTATTCTTTCTCATAGTTTTTGTACGTGTTTCGGCTCCTTGAATATTTTTGTGTTACTGTTCATCTATACTGTTGCCGTTTCGAGTGCCGGGTGGCACCGGAGCCGGCCATGGCCGGTCTCCTGGTTGCTCCGGCGGGTTCCCTACGGTTATCCGTCTCCACCTCGCTACCTCTCCGGTTCTCAGTTCTAGCTGCGTCGTTCTCAACGCCCTCTGAGCCCTCGACTTTGGCTGCGAGCTCAGTCTGCTACTCCCGCTTTCAGATTGGGATGAAGGATCTTGCCCGTTGGCCTAATTCTTCGCCTGTTGGAGCTGTCGTAGCTGTGGCTCTATGTCCTCTGAGCTTTCGACGGTGTTCACCCTTTGAGGCCTCGTAGCTCTCACAAGATCGATTCCTCTTCTCCTCGGTTAGAGCTTAGGGTTGTACGCTTGAATTGACTCTCTCATTCCGATTAGGATGTAGGCTCTGGCTTCGCTATGGGATTCTTTCGGGTCTTCCGCCTTCAAAGTTGTTTGGGCCTAGATTGGCTTTGGTTGCGGGCTGGGTTTAGCCAGTTTTGCCTTCCTGGATTTGGTATTGGGATCCGAAGTCTGAAGCAACTGACGGCTTTCATGCTGCTTGATGGATCTGGAGCAGTCGAATGTCTGTGCTGCTAGCCTTTAAGTTTCTCTGCCTATGTGTTCCCCCCTGTTGGATAGCTTGGGGGATGCCGTGCAACTCTGGCTGGGAGCTATTAGGTCGAGGTACTGAAGAGTTGGCCGTGGACCTTTTGGATGCAAGTGATCCTTCTGATGCGGTGGGGATCCTTCAGTTTTGCTGCCATTTGTGGAGCTTTGTTTGGTTGCTACTACTGTGGGTTGCTACGGATTGCTGATTTCTGAGCATCATGCGGCACCTATTCTAGAATTTTTCTCCCGGGACCTGGGCACATCTAGAGAGAGAAGCTCTCTCTTCTCTCTAGGTTTCCAAAATTTCCTGTTCAGAGTAAGGAGACGATGCTTTATGAATCTCCTGGTGTGGCATCTGGGTCCGTAGAGCTCGAGACTGAATTGGCTGAAATTCAGATTAACCCTTCCTCATTGAAAGGTACCTCTCCGAAGCTCCACTCTCCTTGTTTTGGTTCCATATCCCTGCCCCCACAGGTAGGTGTCCCCCAGATTCCCATATCCTCCTCTTGGGTGGGATCGGTTTTGAATAATGTGGATAATCATTTGACTAATCTGAAGTATTTTCCCCCTCTATCCTGTGATGGAGTAACTGTTGGCATTTCCTCGCCTCCTGCTGAAGTTGTTCAACAGAGCATGGAGTATTGGGGGGCTACGTTGCTGGGTTGCTTCCATGACAAAGCCCTTCTATTTAAAGTGGTTGAATCCATTGCTAGAAAGATTTGGGCTAGGTTTGGATTGTGTCATGTTGCTGGAAAAGAAAAGGGGAATTTTTTCTTTCGTTTTGAATCTGTTGCAAAGATGAATGATTGTTTATCCAGAGGGCCCTGGGTCTTTGGTCGAAAACTTCTTCTCCTTTCTCAATGGCTACCTAGAATGGATTGAGGCAGCTCGGATGGCTATCAACTGGGGAAGGCCCAGGTTGATGATATGATTCCTGTCCTCGTCCCAATGGCCAACTGTTTGCTTGAAGATGCAATGTCAAATGAGGTGGTTCCAATGTTTCAGGCTATCCAGCAGGTCCTGGACTCAGATGACTCTAGTCGTCTCTTTGCTGCTACTCTCCCTGAGCATGAGAAACTTGTGATCAATTACCTGAACAATTGCTGGCAGGATGTAAGTGTGGAGACCAAATGTAAGTTCAACTCAGCCTTTTCTCTGGATATGGATGAACAAGGTTTCCCCCCCGAAGCTTCTCTGGCTGCTTTCCAATATTTAGTGAAGGATGATAAGTCTCAGACCCACACTGTCTCTTTCTCTCCCGAGGAGGAGAAGGTTGTATTTGGAGTCTTGTATTCTCTGTTGAAAACGACAATGAGTTTTTTGGATATTCACATTAGGAATCAGGTGGATTTTTTGGCCGGTCTCCATGGTAATACAACTAAAATCCAGCTTGAAAATTCCTAGCAACAAACCAAATCTAGGAGGCGCAGAAAATCTGTACCCAAGAAGTCCCGGACTCCTCATACATGAGTGTATGGTGCGGTTGGCTCGGAAGTGGTCCTTTGTCAACCTTCCGAGGAGGTCTTCTGGGATTTTTACAGAGTTGGGCTGCTGGATGGTTTCTCATATCCATCAAACCCATGACATTTCCTGGCTCTGGTGATGTGGATTAGCTTGGTTGTAATCAAGTTGAGAATGACACTTGAGTTGCGGGAAGGGCCTTCAATTTTGTGTGTTGCATCTGCTTATTCCTGGATGCTGCATTGTCGGCATGTAGAGATTGTCTTGGCTTCTAGTGCTGTGACCAGTATGGTTGCAGGTTTTGATTGCTGTTTAGAAACAGAGTGCTTATTAAGAGACGGAGTGCTCCTTAAATGACGGAGTGCTTTTTCCTCAAAAATCCAGAGTCCTTTGGATGGAGTGGCCTTTTGCATCTTGGTGGACGGAACGGCTTGATGAGTCCAGAGTCCATTTGTCTGAAGTGGCCTTGTGCTTCTTGAAGGACGGAGTGGATTACACTCTTTCTCAAGACGGAGTGGCCTTTCGTCTCTTGAAGGCCAGACTGGACTTACGTCTTTTGAGGCCGGAGTGGCCTTGTGCCTTTCTAAATCCGGAGTTGATTTTCACTCTTGGAAGCCGGAGTGATTTGTGAGTCACTTAATAGCCGGAGTGAATTGAGGCCGGAGTTGCTTGAAAGCCGGAGTAAAATGCGAGAGGCTTGAAGGCCGGAGTGGCCTTGTATCCCTTAAGGCCGGAGTGGCCTTTTGCCTTTTAATTGCCAGAGTGGCTCTTAATGTGCCGATATGAACCTGCGGTTTATGTGCGTTTTCGACGTGCGTTTCAAGTGCTGATTTGGATCCGCGTTTTGAATATCGATTTTGATATTGTGATTGTTTTTAATGACTTTTGTCACAGTTACTCTGTTGGTGTCATCTGATGTATCATCGTGCTTTGGGTATGCCCTAGCACTTATGCTTTATCCCTAAGAAGGAAAAACACTTTGTGATAAATCATAGCTTGTAAATTTTTTCTCCCATTAATCCAAATTTACTTACTTACCAAAAAAAAAGGCTACCTGGAATGGACCTCTCGATGGAATCCAACAAACGATTCCCTGTTTGGATCTCTCTCACTAATATCCCAATCGAGTTTTGGACCCCCTGGGTCTTAGCTGGATCGCCAGTGGTATTGACAGGCCCATTCAGTTGGACTCCAATACAGCTCGTTTGAATCGAGTTCAGTTCACTCGAGTGTGTGTTGAAGTGGGTAGGGATGATCCTCTTCCTTCCAAAATCAAACTAATGCTTGCTGGTGTAGAGATTGAAGTTGCGGTGGCCTATCAATGGAAGCCACAGCAGGATTTGTTGTTTTCAAAGCAGCGCAAGAAAGTGTTTAATCGAGATTATTCTGGTGTCTAGCCTAGCGCTGGTGCTGCAATACCTGAGAATGATCCTTCTCAGGCGTCTGGAAAAAATCAGTGGGGGATTATGATTACTACCGACAGTACTGAGGAATCCCATCAGTTATCTGCTCCTGATCGTGTGGCTGGGCGTATGGACTTAAAATTAGATGGGGATGTAGCTCCCCCCTCTCAGATGACACACAATACTGATAACATCTCAGAGTCACGTAGGCAGGATGCTGTTATCCATTCCTCACTGCTTGGTGCCTCTAATCAATTGCCAGAAGAGAAGGCTGTGGAGTGTTGTGAGGGCTCAGGGAATCCTAGTCCGAATGTTGAAATCATGTCCAGCCTAATTGATGTCTCTGGACGCAAAATTTGTGCTGATGGGACTTTTTTTGAGACTGGTGTGTTGCTGACTGCTGGCCTCGATGGGGAAGGTTATGAGGTCCCTGTGCCCAAGGAGCATGATGAGGAAGAACCTATATCAGATTCCATAATGCAGTTTCCCGAGTTGCTGCTTGTTGATGGTGATCCAACCGGTTGTAGTGAGGTGGGTTTTTTCTATTGAGGCATGCAATGTTGGCTTGGATGCGGCTGCTCTGTTAGTAGGCGTTCATGATGCTGGCTCTCCTCCTGGGCCCCCTGCTACCTTGTTTGATCATCATATATCGGGTCCATGTGCTGAGGTCGACATCTCCCATGGCTTGGTGGAGGATGTGTCGTTGGAATTGTCTCATCCTGGTGTTGGGATGAATATGGCCCCTTGCTCCGAAGGTCATTCTTCCAGTTCCCCTGCTGGCCATGATTGATATGGTGGCTGTGACCTGAATGCATATTGCCCAGCCTCTTTAGTAAATCCTCAGAACTTAATTTCTTTGATTGAGGATCTTGAGTCAACTCCGGAATCAATTGCTCAGCTTACTTGCAAGTATAATCTTGTCCAGTCAGCTAGTGAGATCATGGGCAATTCTGTGCCTGATGTTAATGGTTCCATTGATTGCTGTCCTGAAATTGATTCCACCCAGCCCCATGTGAAATCGGATGTAACAGTGGATGGGTCTGACCCGTTGTCCCGTGCCATCCAGTTGTTGACTAAGGTTGAAGTTCTTCGACCCTCTCTAGATGCCCTCACTCCGGATCACAGATTTGTGGTGTTGCTCTTCTTAGACAATTGCTGGTGTAACGTATCAGATCAGATGAAGGAAGAATTCATCAAATCCTTTTCATGTGATGGGGTGTCCCTCCTTAGCGCTGTGGATGCCCCTCTTGAAGCACTCAGGTGGACTATGCTTGCACATCCACACATTGGATCTCTATCTATGGATGAGAAGCAGATAGTTTTTGATTTTCTTAGATCTTTAATGAACTTACTTTCGGACTCTTCATTCGATCATTTTTGTAATTTAGATGATTTAGTGGCTGGCCTCCATGACTTACGTTCACAAAATATGGAAAGGCAGCGAAAGATGGAGGTGCACCAAAACAATGCATTTGCTGTGCAAAATGGTGAATGGAGTTCTTGGACGGAGCGGCTTTGTTGAATCCGGAGTTCTTTAGTCTGGAGGCCAGAGTACATTGTTGATTCCCAAGTGCATGGGACGGAGTGCCGATTTTGATATTGTAATATTGTTTTTTAATGACGTTAGTCATGGTTTAGAGGATTCCCTATTTCTATGTTTCTTTTGCCAAGTCGGCAAAACACTTGGTAAAGAATATAGCTGCTTGTACATCTTATTCAAATTTTAATGCATTTAATTACTTACCCAAAAAAAAAAAAAAGAGTAAAGCAAAATCAAAGAGGAAGAGGAATAAAGCCTCTAAAACATCTCCTGGTTTTCCAGGCACTAGATGAACTTGCCTGCTGTAATGAAATGGATCCCTACTGTAATGAAATGGATCCCTGTTGTAATGAAATGGATCCACATCTCCTGGCTCTGGTGATGTGGATTAGCTTGCCTTATGGTCGAAGTGGCATTGTGTTATCAGTCAAGCTGGTGTTGGGTTACTTCTGTGCTTGGTTTGGTGAAGCAGTTGGGTTGGGCTCTTGATGACGTGGTTCAATTACATCTTCGTTTCCAGAGTGGCTTTTTATCCGAAGTGCCTTGCCCTCTTAAAATCCGGAGTACTTCTTATCCGGAGTGGTGATTTATCCGGAGTGCCTTGCCCCCTTAATGGCCGGAGTGATTTTTTTTCGATCCAAAAAAAAAAAAATCGGAGTGCTTTTTGCCTTTCCCGGAGTGGCTTTTTATCCGGAGTGCCGTTGCCCTCTAAAAGGCCGGAGTGGCTTTTTTCGCTCCAAAAACCGGAATAACCTATGTTGATTCTGGAGCTCTAAATGGCCGGAGTGAAGATTTCGGAGTCCCTTGTGTTCCTCAGACGGAGTGGCTTTGGATATTTGTTTGTTTTTCCGTTTATGCCCGCCTTGGACGGAGTGGCTTGTTTGCAGGCTTTTTTGCGTTGAGCCGAATGTGTCTCTGGCCGCTGGTTTACTTCTGCTGTTGCTGAATTGTTGAGGGTGGGATTGGAGTTGCCTGAAATGGGGTGAATCTGCTAAATCTGATGATTCAGGATCTTGGTGGCTAGATGATGCTAGAGTTCCCATTAGTGCTTTTCTTGTTGAATCTGTTTTTTAGGTTTATTTTTGTTGTGGGGCCGAGGTAGCATACCGTCGATTTAGATGAAATACACCTAGGTGAGGTTTTTCAATTTTCTGTTAATCGGTTCATGATTTTGTTCATGGTGATACTCGAGGTATGCCCTATCTCGTTGTTCTAAATCTAAGTTGGCAAAACACTTGGAGTTAGAATATCACTTTTGTAATTTTTATTTCATTTAATTCATTTAACTTACTTACCAAAAAAAAAGGTTTACTGGATTCTATCTGGAATGCAGTTTGATGGCAGCTGGTAGTGCCATTTGTGCCTCTCATATTGCGGGCATTTTTAGCTTTATTCATATGGCGGATTGCATTAAATTTGGGGTTCGATCCATTCTTCGGCAGCTGTCTCCTCTGGCCTTTCGGTAGCTCTCGCTCTGGTCTATAGATCTGGCACGGTGAACTGGGCTATGCTGCTGGCTTAATTGTTCCTTAGCCAATGTGTTCCCTCCTGTTGGATGGGTTGGGGGTTGCCCGTGTAGTCCTGGATTGGGGACTTCCTGGCTGTGGTCTGAAGAGCTGACCGAGGTCCAGTTTGGTTGCTCGTGATCCTCTGATGCGGTGGAGAGTCTGCTAATTGTTGCCGTTTTGTGTAGCTTTGCTTGGTTGGTATCAGTTTTTTTTTCCTTTTTTGATGGAGCATTGTCCGGCTTGCAACTGAGGTGGGTTGCTATTGTGAGTTGTTCCTCTATGTTGCTGGATGCTGAATTGTGGGGCTGTAGAGCCAACGGTCTGGTGCTGTGATTTGATGAGCCTCAGCAAGTGTGTGGGTTGGGTTGGGGGCCGCCTATGCACTAGATTAGGCCTATTTGAAGAGTTGGCCCTGGGCTGTTTGGTTGCAATAGCTCCTTATGTTGCAGGGGAGTTCCTTCTGTCTGTAGCCAATAGGTGGAGCAAGGATTGGATTCTGTTTCAGCTCTTGATTCTGTCTGGTTGCTGGCCATGCCCTGCTTGTGGTTTGGCTGCTGGAAGTGCTGATTCCTTGATGCTGAGGCTAGCGGATGGCATTGAAGACCAAACATCTGGTTTCGGCTGTGCTTTGCAGGCCTTGATTGAAATCAGTTGAATTGTTGAAATGCTGTGCTGTGCTGGGTTTCTTGTTGCTGTGCTGGGTATCTTAAGGCCCCATGAATTGCTGTTGTTATCTTGCAAACGGCTCCTTAATTTGGGGCATTCATGCATTGTGCAATCTCCGATGTGGTGGCTGTTGCTGAGATCTAGATGTTTGCTGGTGTAGTTGCCTGCTGGGTGGTTATACAACAACTGAAGGCTGGGCTGTGGTTGAATTGGCAACTGATGGCTTGGCTGGTGTGGTGTGGTAAGGATTGCTCTAGTGCTGTGGCTGTCCAGGCAGCAGCCCTTCAAAAATGGCCTTCTGGGCCTGCAGAATCATACTACTACTCCCGTGAAAGTCCTAGCCGGGCTGTAAACTTGATTTCGGCTAATGCTGCTGAGTATAGGTTTTTTTGGTGGTTTGCTGTTCCTGGAGTACCGATGTACTCGATTTGAGGGTGCATGGTGTTTGACATGTGCCTATTTGCTTTTTGCTGGATCGTGCGGTGTTGGATTATTGCCAACTGATACGCTGATCTGCGTCAATCTAAATAGGAGCTCCTGACCCCTCGTTTTGATCGTGTCAACATTAGTCTGAACATTGTCGATGTTGTTGAATGTTGTCTACTTGGAGGCAATTTTCTTGTATTAATTTTTCTTTGGTGTCATCTGATGTACCTAGAAGCTCGGGGTATACCCTAGCGTTTAAGGCTTTATCTCCTGGTCAAAAAACTTGGAGCGATAAGCATTGATTATGTAAATTTTTTTCTCCCTTTAATCCAAATTACTTACTTACTAAAAAAAAAACTGTTCATCTATACTTATGTTCTGCATGAAAGTATTCTGTTCTGCATATTTTAGTACCTTATTGGATTTTCGCTCACTATTTTATTTTTTTCATCTAGATAAGGACATAGAGATGATACCAGATGAACAAAGTGATTAAAGCTTAGCAAGGAGCTGGATGGCCTCTCAGAGCCTTTGAAGACTTGGGATTTTTGGGACATTGTTAATGAAAATACCTAAATTGTGAAGGAAATTATGTATTAATAGTTATGATATGTTTTACATACTGTTGAAATAGAAATTATGCTTCTGCAAGTTTATATTACGGATTTAGTTGCTTTCTCTATATTTTTTTGTATTTGTACAGGTCCTAAATGACATCTCTCGTATGTTTTTAGTATAGTGGAAGAATTGTGTTAAAGCCATGAATGGACATAACAATTGTGATCTTATATATGTGTCTTGTAGGACTCTAATCTGCAAATCGCTTTGGCGCATTATTACTAAGGTCTCTGTCTCATGTGCATAGGATTAAGGACCGATGTATTTGGACCTTAAAAGTACCGGAATTAGCGTCTTGATGTTGGACGAAAATCATGAAGTTACGTCCTTACATGTGCCCCCATACGAAATACTTAATTGTGGACGATACCGATACCTTTTGTGGCTTTATAATTGGCACCCTTTGGGCCCTCTGTGTGATTTCAGCACAGATTGGACCCGCATGGTTTCAAGACTGCCTTGGGATGCAAAAGTTAAAGACATTATTCAGGGGGACCGATGGGCCTGGCCAAACCCGTTTGATATGGAAGTCTCTTGTCTTATGGAAATCATGCGCCCCTACTTCCCTAATATTCGGATCAGGGATTTTGTTCGTTGGATGGCCTTTACTGAGGGACATTTTTCGAGCTGCTCTGCCTATTACCTCTTCCATCCTCCAAAGGCGAAAATCCCCTAGGCCACTCTGGTATGGGGTCCCTCCCACATTCCCGCACATGCTTTTACTCTATGGCTAGCCATTAGATGTAGACTTAACACTCTTGATCGTATTCGCGGTGTCACCAATATATCTACCAAATGCATTTTTTGCAATACAGGGCATGAAAACCATAATCACCTTTTTTTTCTCCTACCCCTTTTCGTCTTCCTTATAGCATATAATCCGGCGACAAGTGGACATCCAGTGGCCTTACTCTGAATGGTCCCAAAATATTCTTTGGGCTACAAATCAATGGAAAGGGAAAAACTTAAAGATGAGAGGACTAAATTTTCATCTTCCGAGGTACGTAGAGAGAGAAGCTCCCACTTCTCTCTAAATTTTCATTTCAAATTTGAAATCTACATTTTGTTTGCTCGGCCGCCGCCGGCCACGGCTGGTATCCTGGGAGCCCACCTCGATCCTCCCTAGGATTCTGTCTCTCGTTGTTCTCCCTCTACCCACTCACCGTCGGGCTTCGACCCTAAATCCTCTCTCCTGGTTCCACAATCGGAGAAGAACATGGCCCACCCGGCTCCTGATGCCCCTTTCATGAAACTTTCGAAACCAAAGGAGTTCCACAAACCTTCTGAGGTTGCTGCTGGCCCCCGTTCTTGGTCTGATGTCATCCGGATGGATTGCAAAGGCCTGACTCCAGAGTTGTCTTTCTTCCCCCTCCAGACTGCTCTGGGTGCTGTGGATTCCCTTTCCCCTCCGCCTGAGGTAATCAACCAAGGAACCCTTTTTTGGGGCTTCACCTTGGTTAGCCACTTCCTTGAATCCCTTCCTCACTTCCTGGCTGTTAAAGCCATTGCCAAGAAGATTTGGGCCCGATTTGGCCTCAAACATGTTGCCGGTAATGAAGCTGGATTCTTTTTCTTCCGTTTCGCATCTCTGGAGCTGATGGAGAAATGCTTTCAAGCTGGTCCATGGACGTTCTCTAGGAAAGCAATTTTTCTCAAACGCTGGGCTCCCGGAATGCCCCTGTCCAAGGATGAACATAAGCGTTTTTCAATCTGGATCAAGCTTTCAAATCTGCCGATTGAGCTCTGGACCAACGCCGGGTTAAGCTGGATCGCAAGTGTCATTGGAGTCCCCTTAAAGCTCGACTCTAGGACAGCTTGCATGGAAAACGTCTCTTACTCAATGATATGTGTCGAAGTTGGTGTAGATGGCCCCTTTCCGAACTGTATTGCCATTAAACCATCTCCTGAATCTGACTCCACTTCCATGGTGAATGTGGAGTATAATATGAAGCCCACTAGATATGGGCGATGCCATTTGATAGGGCATGTTGATGCCAAATGCCGGTCCAAAAAAGCCAGCGGTCACGGCCCTCCCATTTATGCCCCTGCAGAAATCAACTCAAAGGACCAATCTAATCCTCGCTCTCCTAAAGGAATTCTGAATCCAGATAATGGTTCCAGGGAAGACGTAGATCCCCTGTTCCTTCTTGTGTCCTTACAATGCTCAAATTCTGGTCACTCCCTGGATGCTGCCTCCTCTGTTATCGAGAGGGAAGATTCTTCTTTGAGTGACAAGCTTCAATGGGGCCTTTATGAGACTCAGCCATCTAGGGATATGAAGGGCCCTTGTGATGAGTTGACGACTGATAAAGGTCCAATTGTTATTGAGACTTGAAGTCCGCCGTTGCCTCCTCTGCCCGAAACTTTGAGTCTCTATCCTCTGGCTTCATCTGACCCGACTCCTATCCTCTCTTATTTAGAAATAGTGGTTCGGAATCTCAATCCTGATAATTTTCCAATTGACAATATCCTCCTGATGCCTATCACAAATGAGGATCGATTAGATGCTCTTGGGAATCATTCCAAGGCTCATGAAATTTACTTTTCTGGTGGTTCCGCCCATTGCCCGTCATCTGATGTTCAAAGTCATCTGACCACTGGCTGTCCGATGTCCCCATCTGCTACTACTGGCCTCATGGATTGTAAGTTTTCGGGTAATATACTTCTTCCTGATGCTGCTATGGGGGCTCTGCGCGTTGACCAGGCGCATAAGCTTGCTGCCTCTGTGTCTTCTGGCCCTCCTAATGCTCATCTCCAAGGTATGGACCCCGAAACTGAAATTGATAGTGACCCAACCCCTGCCTCCATATCTCGTCTGGCAATTAAGTATGGTTTGCATTCGAACATGCTTGAAGGGGCAGTCAATGCGAGTCCCAGGGTTTCCTTTGCTGAAGTTAGTGTAGGACGAGCCATTGACTTCTCCAAAGAGAAATTTTTAAGTGTTAATGAGGCAATGGCTTTGGAGAGTGATTCATGGAAGCCATTAAAATCTAGGAAAAAGAAAAAATCCAAAAAACCAAAGGCTTCCCCTGGTTGCTGATAGGGTTTTGCTTGCATTGTGTACAGGCTATTTTTTTTTTTTTTTTTTGATTTGCTGGTAGGGCAAACATCATATTCTTAGATAGCTTTGGCCTACACTGGCTTTGTGATTGCTGTCCTAGTGGGAATTAGGATGTTTGAGCTGGTGGCCCTGCCGCTGTTCACTGCTGATAGTATTATTGGTGTGCTTGTTGCCCGGGTCTCCATGATATTGTCTGCAAAGGAAGCTTGCTAGTATGGTGATGTGTGCTGCTGAATTTGATGCTGAATCCGTTTTGCTTCAATAAAACCTGCCTTGTTCTCCGGATCTGGTTGAAGCTAAATGGGATGGTGCTGTATGCTGCTGCCTAATAGGAGTACGAGCAACTGTTCTTGCTGCTGCATTGGATGGGGAGTTCATTCATTGGCTCTCTTAGCTTGGCTGTAGTATGTTGGGTTGATTGATTATGTAATCATCCCCATGTGCTCTATCAATGGAAGCTGATGCTGGAATGCCAAATTTGGCTATTTGATCCCTGCTGTAGCTGGTGTGCGATGCTGTTGAAATTGATGGATCTGGTATGTTGTTAATACCAGTAGCTCTCTGCTCTCCTCCGGAGGAGTTATGCTGTGCTGGAAATTGGCTGGCGGTGGAGCTGGCTAAGGCATCTCTCCCCTGCATTCTGTGGTGTTCTTTGCCGAATGCTGAAGCTTTTTGATGACATGCTGGATTTGATGCATAGGGGTGGTCATGCATGCTGTTCTGATGGTGTGTCATGGTCCTGCCCTGTGAGGTTCACTCCCTTCTACGGAAGGACTCAATGCTACTGACAACACTCTGAATGTTGGAACTTGCTTGGAAAATGGTTGGTTGCCAGGTAGACGTTCAGGAAGGTCTGGTATGATGATGTGGTAATTGGGGCAGCTGATTCTCAGGATTTGCTCCTCTTGTTTGATGCTGGTGCTGGCTGCTGCTGCTGATGCTGATGCTGATGCTGGAAAATTTTGCTGATGCTGGGGCTTAGATGTAGTTGCCTAATCCTAGTTTGTTGAGTTCGCTGCTGATGGTTTGATGATCACTGCCGTTAGCTTGTTGATCAGTTTGGCCCGCTGATGGTGGAGAAGGCTGTCTAGTGCTGTGTTTTGTCTCCTTGAGATGTGCTCCTGGTTATGGCAGAATAGTTGTAGTTGGGTACCGGCTGCTGGAGGTGGAAGAGGTTGGTGGTGGAACTGCAATGCCCTTCCGTTGCTGACAGGAATTGTTGCCATCTTATAATCTAAAGAGAGATGCCTCAAATCTCTTGTCTCTGGAGTGTGATTACCAGTTTGGGGACTTCGGTGTTGGCTCTTGAAATTCCCTCTGCTGTTTTGTTTCTGAATTTGGATTGGAGGAATTTCACTTTTGCACTAGTTGGTTTCCTAACAAATTTGATGTTGCTGTTTATTGATATGTATGTTTTTGGCCGGGTTGTATGTGGCCGGTTTCATGATTTGGTTATGGTGGTGCTCGGGGAATGCCCTAGCTCGGTGTTCTACCTCTAAGTCAGTAAAACACTTAGAGTTAGAACAACGTATTGTAATTTAATCTGTTTTAATTTCATTTACTTACTTAATAAAAAAAAAAGGAAATGTAGAAACTTGCTAGCCTATTCTAAACGCATAACCCTTGCGGCCACGGTCTATTTTCTCTAGAAGGATCTCAACAATTGTACATTTCAAAACTCTCCTATCCAGGACACCACCCTTTTATATTCCCATATTTTTAATGTTGTTCGAAACAAGCTGAAAATTCATCTTGACACTTCCAGAGGGGTGGATCGATCGTTCTTGATTCGCTGGGACTTATAAAAAAAAAAAAAGAAGATAGATATATGCATAT
>JAODPA010067469.1:0-10565 GCA_025585075.1 Nepenthes mirabilis | reverse complement strand
GCCGTCGGATGAAAATCCAACGGCCCCCATCACGTGGCACAGGCCTTATGCCGCATCTCTGCGGTGCAGGGCCCCTGCTTCCGCACACACATATACTTTATACGCCCATATACGCTATACATATTCCCACACCGTAGCAAACACTATGCGGCACTTCATCGTACATAGCACACCACACTGCTCACTTCCATTTTCAAATTTTGTACCAAGTATCTGAAAAATTTAATCAACCGCTGCTCTTCCTCGAGAAAGTCGAAGTAATAGAAGATAATTTCCAAAATTCTATATTTATACTCCAACATTGGATACTATAATATAAGCCAAATCAATGAACAGCCATGCAACCCTACCCTGACCGAATTAAAGCCTCAAATAGAGCACAACGCTCTATTCTTCGTCTCCTTGACATTTTTCCACCAATTTCAAAACAAACTAAATTTTTGTATTTTCAATTTGACAAACAATGATTTTAATGAGTTAACCCACAAAGTTTCGTTTCCCAATTTAACGTAAATCCCTCAAAATTTCGGATCTTTCACTATGTTGAGCTGTTGCTCTGTTTTTCCAATAATTCTTCACCTTCTAAAACATTTTCACTGCAATCACCCATATACCACAAATTCATACATAATCTTAACACACAATTAGAAAATCGACAATGATAGGAAAGGAAGGTCACGGATTATTGTCAACAACTCAAATCAACTTGCTTGTAATGGTGGCACAGTTAGGGTTTTGCGACGACGGCAGCAGCTTCGAACCGTCACGGCGACCTTCTCCGATATCGGTTAATTGACGGCGACAGCAATAATAACATTGGCTTGGCCTTCCGTTCCTTTTTTGCTACTCTAAGGGATTAACTGTCATATAAAGAGGAAAAATGAGGTTAGCCACCGAGAGGAAGAAGGAAATTGGTTTATAAATTTAGATTTTCTCAACTATTTGGCTGAAGAAGAGAAAGCTGCCGTGGAGCATAAGTCGGCCGGCAATTTTCCCCCTATTTTCTCATTCTTCTTCGTTCGTCTCTCTCTCTCTCTCTCTCCCTGTTTTCATTCATTCTTTCTTTTTTTTCTTATATTCATATTCATATTTGATGGGTATCATTACCCAAATAACTAATAACCACCCATGGGATAGATTATAAAAACTCCTGATAACTTCTACGGTTTGTTTTGAAAGAAACGTACCATAACTAACCAGAAGTTAAAACAAATGAGCATGCTTATTCATAGCAGTTATGAAACCGGAGAAGTTATACTTATCAAGATAAGTTGTGAAACTGAAAAGAGACTTTATGAAACTAAAAAGAGACCTTATATAAAGAGAAGGTAATCCTCCAAGAGGGGGACTCCAATTCTCTTTCTCTAAAAAAAAAAAACTCATACTTGAAAGAATAATTAAATCAAGTTTTTTCCTTTTTATTCTTAGAAAAGGCCATGACTAACTTGAGCCTCGGAGAGCCTGTGGGGATCTAACCCCCTTAGCCCTTTAACTATCTTGTTTTCTTTGATGTTGTGCAGGTCTTGGATTAGAAAAGCGGAGGACCAAATCATCTCCATTTAAATTCAGACCAGAGCTGCAATATTGGCGTCGTCCGTGGGAAATCAAACAAAAAGTTTGATTTACCACTAAAAAAAATAGTTAATACCCGGACTCATCAAAGTGCTCCGGCAATGGAGAACGCCATTCCTGAAAATGACCCTCCTTTGCAAGAGCAAGATAAGAATTAGCAGACTCAGCTCCTACAAGCATTAAACACACGGATGGATCATATGTTTCAAGATTTACAAAGTTTACGCGAGCAACTAGGACGTCAAAAATCAGATGCCCATTCTTCAGCAACGCATATTCCCGCTTCAATAGGAAATAGGCAGAAGAAAAGACCGGCTGGACATATTCAAGAAAGAATGTTTGCAAGAGAGAAGGGCGGAGGCCGATCTCGATTAGAAGGCCGGTTGGGCCCGAGATCCATTGAAAACAGCCCAAAACGACGAAATCCTCGAAGTGAGAGAAGACCTCTTGACCAAGAGAAAGCTTCCTCCAACTTGCCACCGGTTGACAAAAATGACCAACCACACCGATCTGAAGCTCCTAAAGAATTGGGAGCTTATCTCAACGCCAAAAGTGCCCAACCACACCGATCTGAAACTCCTGAGGAATTGAGAATTTATCTCAATGCCAAAAAATTTGCTGTTGTTCCTCAAAAAGATGAGAAATTAGAAAAGATGTGGAATTATCTTTTCGGAGAAAAATCTGAGGGACGAACTGGCGATTTAAGGAGGTCCCCATTCACGACAAAAATACGGACCTGTCCACTACCCCAGAAGTTCAAAATGCCAACCATTGATACCTATGACAGAAGTACTGATCCGATGGATCACTTGGATCACTTCCGAACGCTACTAAGCTTTCAGGGCTTAGATGAAATGATGATGTGTCAATGCTTTCCTTTAACTTTGAAAGGGGATGCGAGAATTTGGTTCTACCGAATGCTGACCAATTCAATTCGGACATTCCAGGAATTAGCAGCTAGTTTTCTTTCTCAGTTCGCTTCAAGTCGGAGAATAGAAAAACGGCCATGGCACCTGGCACGTGTCAAACAGGGTCCAAATAAAAATTTGAAAAGCTTCTTATCAAGATTTACTTTCGAAGCTCGTCGAATTCGACGCCTCATTGATGAACTTTAGTTAAACACTTTCATAGCGAATCTGGAGCCAGGAGAGTTTTTTAAACATTTAGCTCACACAAATTTGTAAACTTTTAGAGAAATGAAAGTTACTACACAAGCATACGTGACAGCAGAGGAAGCAAATAAGGCTAAGAAGCCTATTAGGGGGAATCCTTCTCATCAAGGATCACCGGAAAAAAAAAAGAAGAGAGGATGAAAGATCCCATCCAAAGGAGCCCGGAAGGAAGTTTAAGGGCAAAGCACGAAGGGAATTCAGGCTTTTTCATCTGACACGGTTAAATGATTCTAGAACAAATATTCTCATGCAGATACGGGAGGAAAAATTATTTAAATGGCCAAGAGTCCCAAAGAACCCTGAAAGTGGAGATCAAAGCAAGTTTTGCCACTACCATCGCTCGTCTGGGCATAAAACTGAAGAATGTTGGACTCTACAAAGAGAGATAGAAAATCTAATTTAGAAAGGACACCTCAAAAACTTTGTAAATAGCCCAGAGCGCGACTCTGGTGAAAGGATGGAAGAGGAAGAAAGGGAGGAACCACAACTAAAAAGTCGTGTGGTGACCGGAGTGGTGAATATGATATCCACTAGGCCGGCTAAAGCTTATAATTCTGACCAATTGGATGCCATCAGGAATGGTAAAAAGCGAAAGTTTGAAAGTAATGATATAATTAGGTTTAGTAAAGAGGATATGGATCATGTGAGGTCACCACACTCAGATCCGTTGGTTGTATCAGCTTTAGTATCTGCTGGTACCGTAGATTACCAGATGAAACGAATATTTATAGAAAATGAAAGTTCTAGCAATTTACTTTATTTTGATACTTTCATTAAATTGGGTTTAAAAATCATTCAACTCAGACCGGCTAATGGACCACTATATGGAGTGGAAAATGAACAGGTCACAGTCAGAGGAACCATCCAATTGGAGGTCACATTAGAAACATATCAAAAAACTGCTTCTCACAAACTTACTTTCTTGATTGTCGACCTACCTTCTGTTTATAATGCAATTCTGGGTCGACCCTGCCTTGTAATATTTGGAGCGATTATATCAATTTTCCATTTAAAAATGAAGTTTCGGACACCAAATGGTGTAGGAGAAATATTGGGAGATCAATTAACTGGTCGAACATGTTTTTTGTCCCAAGTCGAAAAAACTGTTCAAGATCGATTGGTGGAAGATTTTGATTATCAAGAAGAAAATGCCTTACAACAAGCACAATCCGGAGAGGTAACTGGTCTAATTCCGTTGGACCCAACAGATTCGAAAAATGTGTGCAGATAGGAAATTTATTAACCGAACCAGTACGAGAACGGTTAATTGATTTCCTCCGACGAAATAAGGATGTCTTTGCCTGCACATCATCCGATATGCCAGGAATTTCTACCGAAGTGATGATCCATAAATTATGTTTGGATCCCAATCACAAACCCATCAGGCAAAAGCGAAAGAACTATTCGGTTGAAAAGCTCTTCGCAATTAGGGGGAAAGTAAAAAATTACTGGATGCCGGTTTCATTAGGGAGGTCCCGTATCTGGACTGACTCTCAAATGTAGTTATGGTAAAGAAGAGCAACGAAAAATGGAGAATGTGTATTGATTTTACCAACCTAAATAAGACCTGTCCTAAAGACAGTTTTCCTTTGACAAGAATTGATTTATTGGTAGATTCAACGTCCGGACATGAATTACTCAGTTTTATGGACGCATATTCCGGTTACAACCAGATTAACATGAGTCCGAAAGACGAAAAACATACTTCCTTTATGACTGACCAAGAAACTTACTGTTATAAAGTAATGCCATTTGGCCAGAAAAATGCTGGCGCAACGTTCCAAAGACTGGTGAACAAAATATTTGTGGCTCAAATCGGCCGAAACATGGAAGTATATGTAGATGATATGCTCGTTAAAAGTAAGTTCATGAACGATCACACCGAAGATTTGGAAGAGGCTTTTGAAGTACTCCGGAAACATCGTATAAAATTTAATCCAACTAAATGCGCTTTCTGAGTATCTTCAGGCAAGTTCTTGGGATTTATAGTTTTAAAGTGAGGAATTGAGACCAATTCAGAAAAGATTAAGGCAATTGCAGAAATGAGCCCTCCAAAAAAACCATCAAAGAAGTTCAACGGCTCACCGAAAGACTCGCTGTACTCTCCCGTTTCTTATCCAAGTCGGCAGAAAGATACCTTCTATTTTTCAAAGCTTTAAGGGGAACAAAAGCCAACGATTTTCAATGGACTGAAGAATGCCAAAAAGCCTTTCAAGATTTAAAAGAATATTTAACCGGCCCTCCTCTCCTTACGTAACCACGGGAGGGAGAGGAGTTATTTTTATATCTGGCCGTTTCTGATCTGACATTTAGTTCGGTCTTGATCCAGCAACAGGCGGACATTCAACGACCGGTTTACTATGTCAGTAAAACACTATCAAGCGTAGAAAGTCGCTATACTCATACTGAAAAGTTAGTGTTGGCACTCATTAACTCTGCGAGGAAGTTAAGGCCATACTTCCAGGCTCATAAGATAATCGTACTCACATATCAACCCCTCAAGGGAATATTACAAAAACTTGATACTTCAGGACGATTGGTCAAATGGGCGATCAAACTTGAAGAATTCGACATTGAATACAAGCCAAGATCATCAATAAAAGAACAGGTTTTGGCTGATTTTCTAGTCGAAACTTTCTTTTTAGCCCAAAATAATAAAATAAAAGATCAAAATATTGACCGGGTTGAATTATCCGCTCTATGGACGATGTACGTGGACGGATCCTCTACACAATCAGGAAGTGGAGCCGGAGTAATATTAAGAACTCCGGAAGCAATGAAAATACCGTACTCACTAAGACTTTCGTTCCCAACAACAAACAACGTGGCCGAATATGAGGCTCTGTTAGCCGGACTTCGGTTAGCCAAAGAATGTTCAACAAAGTATATTACAGTTTATAGTGACTCTGAGCAGATGGTTAATCAAGTTCGAGGAAACTTCGAAGTGTCAAATTCATGTTTAGCAAAGTACCTTGTTAAGGTAAGAAGCGCTTTTTAAGATTTTGATAAAATAGATGTGACTCATATTTCTAGAACATAAAATAAAAATGCCGACCAATTAGCAAAGGCAGCGGCTATAGAAAATCCGGAGCAGTACTCTCGAAATATGCGAGAGGTCCTAACTGCTCCGAGTATTAAGGAAATTGATCAACATACCTTACAATTCACTAGTAGTGAAAATTGGATGACTCCTTATTATCGATACCTCTCTGATGGAATCGTTCCAGAAAATCATGACGAAGTTAAACATATAAAGAAAACGGCTAACTGGTACGCAATCATTGATGGAAAAATGTATCGTCGTAGATACTCCATCCCATATTTGAGATGTCTTACTCTGGATGAAGCAGATTATGTATTAAGTGAAGTCCACCTTAGGATATGCGAATCCCATATAAGAGGAAAGAATCTCGCATTCAAATTGATGCGACAAGGCTATTTCTTGCCAACCATGAAAAAAGACGCGGCTGACTTTGTCAAGAAATGTGAAAACTGCCAAATCCACGGAAGCATACCTCATGCACCTTTGACCGAACTAAAACATTACAAGCACCCTGGCTGTTCGCGCAATGGGGGCTGGACATACTTGGACCTTTCCCAGTAGCGGCCTGACAAAGAAAATTTATCATAGTAGGAATTGATTATTTTACCAAGTGGGTGGAAGCTTCTCCCTTGGCAAAAATAACTGAGCATAATGCAACGGAATTTATACAACAAAATATTGTCTGCCGGTTTGGAGTTCTAGAAGCAATAGTCACTGATAACGGAACTCAATTCACTGGAAAACGCTTCACTAAGTATTGCTCAAATTTAAGGATCCGATTGGCATATACCTCTGTTGCTTATCCACAATCAAATGGCCAAGTAGATGTAACCAATCGGACTTTACAGTATGGATTAAAAACAAAGCTAGACGAAGTTGGGGACTCTTGGGCAGATGAGTTTCCATCAATATTATGGTCAAACCGGACTACTCCTAAATAGCCAACACAAGAAACGCCGTTCAACTTATGTTATGGGATCGAAGCGGTAATACCAGTTGAAATTGGATTACCTAGCCTCCGGATAGAGAATTCTGATCCTCAAAGCAATTCACAACGGCTTAAGGAGAATCTTGATCTATTGGAAGAATCTAGAGAAACAGCAAGAGTACGGACAGCCGCTTATCAGTAACGGATTGCACAATACTATACAAACGAATGAAGGCACGGCAATTTGATGTGGGAGACTTAGTCTTGAGAAGTATACAGGCAACCGAAAAAATTGCCAATAGAAATAAGCTCTCTCCTAATTGAGAAGGTCCGTTTATTGTTTCTGTTGTACTAAGAAATGGTGCCTATAAATTGCACACCTCAAATGAAAAATTGGTGCCAAGAACTTGAAACGCAATGCATTTGAAAAAATTCTTTCAATAAAAGTCAAAATGATCGATTCCATTCAAAAAAGCATCCAGTACATCTTTTCCATCATCCAGTACATCCACCATGTTCCGAAAATTCTTTTAAGTCCGATCGGATGCGAGCACCCATGTTTCTGGAATCAAAAAAGCCGGTTGGATATTGAGGATCCAGAATATAAGCAATCTGACGACACAAAAGAATGCCGTCAAGGAATCTGGCATTCAGGACAGACCGGACCTCCTCTGGTTTCAGCCGTACCATAAGTTCGGCTCCTAACTTGGCATTATCACTTCTAAGATTGGAAGCGTGTTCCTCAGAAATCCTCAAAGCATCTTTAGCCTTTTGCAACTCCGATTCTAGACTGGAAATCTGCCCATGAAGTGATTCAATTTGTGCGGCAGCAGTATTGGCCTGATTTCTCGCCTCTTCAAGAGCATTAGGATCAATACGTGTACGTTCAAGCTCTTGAATTTTTTCCTCGAGTTGCTCGATATTTATGTCTCGTTGAAGGAGACAAATATTAAGAAATTAGCTCATTTTATCAGTCTGCGTGAAAACAAACAAAGTTAGAATATGACGAAAGATATATATATATATATATAATACCGTGATGTAACGGGCTTTTTGAGCAGCGACCCTCAAGGGGATTCGAGATGAAGGGGCAGGAGTAGATGGACGCTCCGATCTTGGTAATGACGGACTCTTACGAGGAGAAGTTGTCCGTCCAGAAGGAGTAGATTCCCTGATTTCTAATCCGGCACTAGGACTTCGATGACAATAAGGAATAATTGCGGCCGAAGTAGAAATTTCTAAACTTGCGTTTTTTACTCCGAAAATTGAAGAGCCGACATAAAAAAATCTTGGGATCTGCATAGGATTCTTTTTGAGCCAGAGGAATTGATCCCTCTTCAATCAAAGTCCTCTCCACAATATCAGAACCTGGTTGGTCTAAAGGTAATTTTCCGGTAGTACCGACAGTATATTAGGAAACTCTGGTCTTAAAAGAACTTCAGCATGTGGCATTATTGGCTCTATGTTTGCTGAAGATTCAATAAACTGATTCTCTTCCTGGAACGGGTCAGGAGGAAGATGGGACAAACTTCCAGTCCTTTTAATCTTTCGGTTATAGGAAGACCGACTTACATGGAAGAAGAAGAAGAGCTTGATGGAATGGTTCTGCGTCTTCGATTTTTTGAAATTGTCTTTTCAACTCTGCTTTTACGACGTTTAGGAGTTGAGTCAGACGTTCTAATTCTTTCAACTAAAGGCTCCCATTTAGCTATAGCAAAAATTTCGGGAGAAAATAGACGCTCTTTATCAGAAAACGATTCTATATTTACTTTCACCATCTCAATCAGAGATTTCGATGATTCTTCTTCTTCTGAAGAGAGTTTACCAGAATATGATTTAGGAATTCTGCCCCAAACGTTGGGAATACCTGATTGAGGAACGGATAGGAAGAAAAAACGGTCTTTCCAATTCTTGACCGTATCGATGATAACCCCACTAATATTCAGTTCAAGAGGCGACAAAGAAATCCAATCCCCAGTTTGACAAAACCTGAATAACCCTTTTACAGTAGAAGTGTTAAGGGTCGTACCACGAAGGCGAAAAAATATACAAAGATTACAGAAATACCTCACCGCATTTGCGTGATAACGTGCGATAGCCACACCCAAATCAGAAAAGACTGTTTGAAGCTCTGATGCGAGGGGAAAACGGAGACCACTCTTGAAATGCGCTTCATATACGGTAATGTAGCCGTTTGGAGGAGAATTAGCTCTATCGCCCTCAGATGGTACCGAACGCAAATACGAGTTCGGGATCTTGTATTGGAAAATGATTTTTTCCATTTATTCGGTTGTAAGAACAGACTTGATGGATTCAACTTTGGGCGCCATTGAAGCAAGAAGGAGAAGAAAGGAAATGCAGAATAGAATGAAGGAAGAAGTCCTCATATGGATTTGAAAAGATGTGTCCAATCAAATTCAAAAATAATGATAAAACACGTGTCAGGAAAACATTGGCTGTTGAAGCGGCGGTGACAGAAGATACCGCATGATGTACGACACGTGGCAAGTCAGATAAGACCTGTGTCAGAGCTGATTCAATCCGGAGTCACTAAATTCGGACTGATAAAAATTCGGAGTCACCAAAAATCGAGAGTCACTAAATCCGGAGTGATAAAAATCTGCAGTGACCAAAATTTTGAAGTCACTAAAAGTCCGGACTGACCAAAAATCTAGAGTCACCAAATCCGAAGTGATAAAAATTCGGAGTCACCAAAAATCCGGAGTGACAAAAATCAAGAGTAACCAAAAATTTGGAATCACCAAAAATCCGGAGTAACAAAAGTCCAGAGTGATAAAAAATCCGGAGTCACTAAATCCGGAGCGATAAAAATTCAGAGTTTATCAGAAAACGAATGAAGGCATGATGTACGACACGTGGCAAGCCAGATAAGACCCGTGTCAGAGCTGATTCAATCCGGAGTCACCAAATCCGGAGTGATAAAAATTCTCAGTCACAAAAAATTCGGAGTCACTAAATCCAGAGTGACCAAATTTCGGGGTCACTAAAAGTCCGGAGTGACCAAAAATCCAGAGTCACCAAATTCGGAGTGACAGAAATCCGGAGTCACCAAAATCTGGAGTGAAAAAAATCCGGAGGCAAAAAAAATTCGGAGTAACAAAAATCTGGCATGACCAAAATTTCGGAGTCACTAAAAGTCCGAAGTGACCAAAAATCCAGAGTCACCAAATCTGAAGTGACCAAAAATCCGGAGTGATAAAAATTCGGAGTGACCAAAAATCCGGAGTTACCAAAAATTTGGAGTAACAAAAGTCCGAAGTGATCAAAAATCCGGAGTCACTAAATCCGGAGTGATAAAAATCCGGAGTGACCAAAATTTCGGAGTCACTAAGAGTCAGGAGTGACCATAAATTCGGAGTCACCAAAAATCCGGAGTAACAAAAAACCGGAGTGACGGAAATCCGGAGTCACTAAATCAGGAGTCACTAAATCCGAAGTGATAAAAATCCGAAGTGACCAAAATTTCAGAGTCATTAAAAGTCCGGAGTGACAAAAAATTCAGAGTCATTAAATCCGGAGTCATAAAAATCCGGAGTCACAAAAAATTCGGAGTGACAAAAATCCGGAGTGACAAATGTTATAAAGAGATTGGCCACCAATATAAAGAGGAAAAATGAGGTTGACCACCAAGAGGAAGAAGGAAATTGATTTATAAACTTAGATTTTCTCAACTATTTGGCTGAAGAAGGGGAAGCTGCCGCGGAGCATAAGTCAGCCGGCAATTTTCCCCCTCTTTTCTCTCATTCTTCTTCGTTCATTTCTCTCTCTCTCTTTCTCCCTGTTTTCATTCATTCTTTCTTTTTCTTCTTATATTTATATTCATATTATT
>JAODPA010067468.1:0-10565 GCA_025585075.1 Nepenthes mirabilis | reverse complement strand
TTACTTTTTGGGCCTACTGTCATTTATATTTTTAATCTTCTTTTTACTCGTTGAAACTTTTACTTTGTCTAAAACGTTTGGGGGATTTTTGGGCCTATGGCATGACCATGGCGTTTGAGGACTTTTTTGGATTTTTAAACACTACTAAGCGTTCACAAATGATCTCCGTCTTTGCATATTTTCTCAAGACCCAAAGATGTCCTCGGATTATTTTTTCATTGGCGTAGGGACGTCCAAGTACGCCAACGAATGTTTGCGTTCGAGAATTTCCTCTGAGTTCGAGAGCTTGGCTTGCGTCGCCATTTTTGCCATTAAAGTGCAATTAATGAGATTGATGTTGCCTTGGAAACACAAAACCCACGATCTCTAGCAGCGTATGGGCGATTGATGCGTAGCAAGGGAAATGATGAGCGCGCCTTTTTTATTTTGAAGCCTTTTCAACCGTTTCAAATACGATTTCAACACTCATTTGCACAATGCAACCCTTAGAGTTTTCTCTCGAACTTCTTTGCTGCTATTTTTCCAAGTGTTTTTCATTCTTGCTTCTATCGTACTTCTTTTTTTGTCTCCATGGCTTCTAGTGTTAGAGATAACGCTTCTCGCTTGTCTTTAGAGAATCTCGAGGCCATCCGCACAAAGTATGATATCTTTGATACGATGGCGATGGTGGTCCCTGAGTCCACAGATAGGGCGTGTAGCCCACTTGACGGCTTTATCATCGCATACGAAGTCCACCTCAAGGATGGGCTTCGCTTCCCTGTCCCATTGGAATTGTATTACATTACGATGGAGTTAGGCGTCCCATTTGCGATGTTTTAGCCTAATGCCATCAGGTGTCTGTTTTCATTTTGTATTTTTGCTCGTTGCCACCAAAAGATGCTTGAGGTGTCTATGGTGAAGGTTGTGTTTTGCTTGATCCATAACCTGGACTGGATTGTGATGACCCCACATTCTGAGTTCACCGTTATGAGTGGTGAAAATCCTGATTCCACCACAAGGTGGAAAGGCAAATTTTTCTTTTTGGGTGTTCGAAAGAATTGGGTTCTCTTCCTTATTTGAAAAAAATGTTGTGAGCAATCCTTGCTAAAACGCCTCAAACGAAGAAAGAGAGGCTGTCAAGGAGGTCAGAGACTTAATAATGGCCAACCTTGGTACCTTTAATGAAAATAAGAAAAATATTTAGTTAAGACTCGAGAACTTGGCGAAATCCAAGTGGGGGACTCAGTACGAGGGTTCTGGCGCTGCTACTGCTCAAAAGAAGAAGAAGAAGAAATTAAGAAAAAAGGAGGCGACCCTAAGAATTGAGGAGCCAACTGAGCACCCAAAAAAGAGTCGTCGGGTTGAGGCTTTGAAGAGTCTGGAGGCAACGTTGAGTACTCCTCAACCAATGATGACGATGCTGTTATAGCGCCTCTGGTGAGGAGGTCGAGACCTCTGCAGGTAGCGTCAGTCCGAGAGGCTGAAAGTCTTGGACCTTTGCCCGCATCTAAAGGGCAACCGTTTGGGTCTGTGAGTCAGCCCACGGAGCCACTTACTGCCTAGCCTTTTCCCAATGAGTCAATGCCTGACATTCCTTGCGAGTTCACTGGCAAGGCCTTAGACTGGATTAATAGTCCACCCGAGGTCGCTATTGAGGGACAGGCCTTGAGGGAGGCTGAGGTAATTAAGGTTGAGGAAGCAGCGATGACGATGATTACGACGATTTTCATTGATGCTTCTGAGGCCAAAAAGTGTCATACCGCAGAGCTACCCGTTGCAAAGGCATCTAAGCCCCCATGCCTAGCAATCCAAATTTACAGTCCAGTAATGACGCCGACCACGGCCTTTGAGGATTCCCTATTCGAGGACAGTGCAATGGCTCCACCTGCTACTGGAGTATATGCTGGGGCTGAGATTTCTGTGGTGCAGGAGGCCGTGGCCATAGGATCCAGGGAGCCAGAAGCCCCTAGAGAGGAGAGCTCTTCTGGGAGTTCTTTTGTGACTAAGGTATTTCTTTGTCCTCATCCTAATTTTGTCATCTTTTCTTCATGCTTCACTAAATTGTTTTGTCTTTACAGCTTCAAGATATGGCTGGTGGCTTTAGCGTGATCATTAGTAAGGCTTCCTAAGCTTACGCAAAGCCAGAGGCTTCCAGGTCCCTAGGGGGTTGCGTCCAAAGTTTAAAACTCAAGCTCGCTGAATCCGAGAGCCGTATTTCCACCCAGGATGGCCAGCTGAAGGAGCATGAGAGATTGTATGTTGCCCTTCGAGGGAGGAATCTCTTATTAGAGCAGGAACTCAGGATTTCATTAAAGTCTAAAGACATTGCACTAGCTCCTAAGCGCAAGTATTGGGATGGCATACAGATGTGCCGCCGGGTTATAAAGATTTTGGTTCCAAGGTTTCCAGTCACTCTCTTTGACCCGAGGAAATTCAGTGCTCAGCGGAAGAATGACCTGATCGGCCTCCCAGACCATTAGAGATCTTCTGAGGCTTCACAGTCAAGACCATCCGGTCAGCCAGAGTCCTCAGAGCATGCGAGCCTTCAGCCCCTTAGTGTGCCTTGTTGTACAAATTATATATATATATATATATATGCATACTATTGTACACATTGTTAGAGACATTTGTCTTATTGGCATATTCCGTGACCATATGTGTTATTGTATCGATGTCGGGTTATGAGTTGTCGGATTAAAGTCCATTTGGTCCGTCCTCCAGTCGCTCGAGCCCATCCAAAGCCTGCCCGCTCGCCATGAGCTCGATTCCCGCTCGAGCGCAAAAAACAGTAGGGTGCCCGCTCGCTAGCCGCTCGAGCCGAAAATCCAGTAGGGTGCCCGCTCGCTGCTCCCCTTCTGGCCGCTCAAGCGCCCGCAGAGTTTCTCACAAAACCCTACGTCCGCCCGCCGCGCGCTCGAGCCCCGCTCGAGCGGCGGTCCAACAGGCAGAATTTTTGAACGCGTTTTTGCCCCCTCTATAAATATATGCCTTATGTTTTATGAAACCCTAAGCACGCCACAGCCTCTATTGACATCTTGTGGAGCCATTAAATTTGAAAAGAAAGCCTCACATGCTTCATTGATTTAGCTTCTCTTGAGAAAATCAAAAGACATAACTTTGAACTTCATGTTCTAAAGAATTTTCTCACCTTTTTTTTCTTTCCATTTAAACTTTTATCCTTCTACCTTCGTTGGAGACGTTGGTTCGTGAAGAAAGAGATCCGATCATGGTTGGCAATTCAAGTAGCACGAGAGGGAAGATTGACGTGAAGACCGGAAGGTTTCCGATTCCATTGCCGCGGGCAAATCCAAAGAGTTCCTTGATAGGGATCACGTGACAGGAGTAAGTCGGCTAGGTTGGCGCGTCGTTACCACCCGGTCTGTAAGTTGATTTTCATAGTGCTTTGCTTCCCTAGCTGTTGAAGCCCGGAGTATTTTTCTCTATTACCGTGGGTATCGAGTTTTTACTTCGTTACTAAAAAATTGTGTCTTTATTATTATTATTCATCGGTATTTAGATTGTACATGCTTGTTATCTCGTTTACATCTAGAAATAAATATTCTTTATGTGTATTGGATATTTATTTTTTGCTTCCGCTAATATTTATCGGGGTCAAAACTTGATTGTTCGTATTAGCACAAAAAATGCTTTTTCAATTGGTATCAGAGACTTACCCCGATCCGCGACCCCCGATCTAGATGTATATGAGTGGATTACTCTCCGTTCCTCCCTTCTTTGATGGGAGTAACTATGCCTATTGGAAGGTCCGGATGAGAGCCTTCATAAAATCTTTAGATAAGCGTGTTTGGGCAAGTACCCAAATTGTGTGGACTCCTCCCACTAGTTCCTCCGACAACGAACCAAAAGCCTTATCTTCATGAACCAAAGAGGAACTTGATGCATGTAATTGGAATAGTAAAGGGCTACATACTCTTTTTATGGCTGTATCTCCCGATGAGTTTAAACGAATCTCAATGTCTAAGACTTCTAAAGATGTGTTGGACATCTTAGAAATTACTCATGAAGGCACGAAACTAGTTAAAAATTCGAAATTACAAATACTCACCACTAGATTCGAATAGATAAGAATGAAA
The DNA here is from genome assembly GCA_025585075.1 of Nepenthes mirabilis. NCBI lineage: Eukaryota > Viridiplantae > Streptophyta > Magnoliopsida > Caryophyllales > Nepenthaceae > Nepenthes > Nepenthes mirabilis. The sequence continues at coordinate 6,492 of JAODPA010067468.1, read as the reverse complement.
GATGATGAGACATTTGACGAATTTTATACTCAATTAAATGATATTGTAAATTCCACATTTAAATTAGGTGAACGAATTCCGAAAAATAGAATTGTTAGAAAAGTTCTTCGTTTTTTGTCTGAACGCTTTAGACCTAAAGTTACTACCATTGAAGAAAGCAAAGACTTAGACAATTTAAAAATCGAAGAATTGGTAGGATCCCTACAAACTTATGAGCACACCTTACCACAGTCAAGGAAAAATAAATCACTTGCTCTAAAATCAAGTAGAGAAGAGCGAAATCGGGATTCCGATAAAGAATCGTATAGTGATGATAATTTTTCATTATTTGTTAAGAATTTTAAAAAATTCTTAAAGAAAAATAATTATTCATCAGAAAAACTGGATGTGGACTTAAAACGATCACATAAATTTGAGAAGAAAGACCGACGTGAGAGTAAGGACTCCAAATCGAAAACTACCCAAGGAGTCCAATGCCATGAGTGTAAAGGTTTTGGTCACTATCGTGCTGAATGCCCAAACTTCAAACGCTAATAAGGTCAAGCATTTAAAGTTAATGTGATCTTAAGTAATGACGATGAAGAAGAGGGTGAAAAATATTCTGAAGAGGGCCCTGTCAAGTACATGACTTTTATGACCTCCATGTGTGACAATTCAGTAAAAAATATTAATCAATCTGATGACTCTGTGGATGAGTCCGACGCTGAATTTGATGACCTTCAAGAAGCATATGACAAACTGTTTAGGGAATATTTAAAAGTAAAGAAATAGAATAAAACCTTAAACAGTAAGGTTCTTGAGTTGGAACAAAAAAAAAATTAGTTCATCAATCCGAGTTAGATTCTAAAATCCAAAAAATTGATAATCTGAAAGTCTCATTTACTAAGCAAATGACAACTTTAGAATCTAAACTTGAGGCTTCTCAAAAAGATTTGAAACAATTTTTAAATGGGTCCACAAGATTAGATCACATGCTCGGGTTGAAAAAAATTGGTGGAAACAAATAGGGGTTGGGGTATGCTGCGAATATTGCCCAACATGGTCTACAACCTAAAACTGTATTTGTTCCCGCCACAAAAATTTCACACCAACAGGCTTACAAATCCAAACTCTCTAAGCAACCGACTCGACGTGTGGAAAATAGCGTTCACTCCTATCATTTGACCAACTTATATAGCCTAAAAGATAGGAAAAAATTTCCAAAGTTTGCGCCTACCTATCATGCATGTGATAAAGTTGGTCACATTCGTCCTCGTTGCTACACCATGATTTTTATGTACAACCACAGACCAGGGCTAAAAATGTATAAACTTGTTGATCATATTCAGACATTAAATGAACAAGTAAAAAGATTGAATACCAAAATGCATTCAGTGAGACAAGTTTGGGTTAAGAAAACCGAGTTATATTACCCCTTGGCCATTCGTGATAAAAAGGGGAAGACTTGATTCATTTGTGATAGAGGGAGATTAGGGGCGATTTGGAGCTTCGTGTTATTTTTGTTATATATTATTTTCATATAAAGGAAAATTAGGAGAAATGTTATTGCAGTTAGGGGCAGTCTTGTCGTTAGGGGGAGAATTATTGTAAGTTATATTGTTGTCTGTTATTTCTGCTACATCTCAGTAATGCTTTTCTCTCATTCTTATGTACCATACATGCTGTTATGTTGTTATTATCTTTTACTTTGTTGGTACTAACCTTACTTGACCGGGAAACTGAAGTTACACAGGCAGTCAACGCAAGTTTTCATCACATCGCCTCAACAGCTCTCGTATAGCTATTTATATTTTTTTGTGTCTCTTATGTATCACTAGGCATAGGTTTTCATGTACACGGGTTTTATCTCGGTGGTGTCTGAACCCGTAATTCACTTGTATTTCTTTTTTTTGAGTTTTGTCACGGAATTGCCAAAGGGGGAGATTGTTAGAGACATTTGTCTTATTGACATATTCCGTGATCATGCGTATTATTGTATCGATGTTGGGTTGTGAGTTGTGGGTTAAAGTCCGTTCGGTCCGCCCTCCAGTCACTCGAGCCCATCCAAAACCTGCCCGCTCGCCATGAGCTTAATTCCCACTCGAGTGCAAAAAACAATAGGGTGCCCGGTCGCTAATCGCTCACTAGCCGCTCGAGCCGAAAATCCAGTAGGGTGCCCGTTTGCTGCTCGCCTTCTTGCCGCTCGTGCGCCCGTAGGGTTTCTCACGAAACCCTACGTCTGCCTGCCGCGCGCTCGAGCCCCACTCGAGCGGCAGTCCAACGGATAAAATTTTTGAACGCATTTTTGCCCCCTCTATAAATATATGCCTTATGTTTTATGAAACCCTAAGCACGCCACAACCTCTATTGACATCATGTGGAGCCATTAAACTTGAGAAGAAAGCCTCACATGCTTCATTGATTTATCTTCTCTTGAGAAAACCAAAAGACATAACTTTAAACTTCATGTTCTAAAGAGTTTTCTCACCATTTTTTTCTTTCCATTCAAACGTTCATCCTTCTACCTTCGTTGGAGACGTTGGTTCGTGAAGAAGGAGATCCGATTGTGGTTGACAATTCAAGTGGCACGAGAGGGATGATTGACGTGAAGACCGGAAGGTATCTGATTCCGTAGGCGCGGGCAAATCCAAGGAGTTTCTTGGTAGGGATCACGTGACGGGAGTAAGTCGGCTAGGTTAGCGCGTCGTTACCACCCAATCTGTAAGTTGATTTTCATAGTGCTTTGCTTCCTTGGCCGTTGAAACCCGGAGTATTTTTCTCGATTACCGTGGGTATCGAGATTTCACTTCGTCATCAAAAAATCGCGTCTTTATTATTATTGTTCATCGGTATTTAGATTGTGCATACTTGTTATCTCGTTTGCATCTAGAAATAAATATTCTTTACGTGTAATGGATATTTATTTTTTACTTTCGCTAATATTTATCGGGGTCGAAACTTGATTGTTCGTATTAGCACAAAAAGTGCTTTTTCACAATATCGATTTTATGAATAAAATTTAAATTATTTAAGTGTAAACGTCTTGTTTGTCTTTATGGTTCTCCCTTAGACTTAGGCTCTTAGAAAATTTCGTCCTTTCTGAGCAAAATATCTGAATACTTTGATCATTGTTGACTGAAGGTATGACCTCTTGGGTCTTTGCACACTTGCCATTTCTAAGCCCCCTAAGTTTTAATTTCAACCGTTAAGGTTGCTTGGTATCGTAGCCAAGTTTTAAATTCGATCTCTTGGGCCGCTCGGATTTAGCTGAGTTTTAATACAGGCTCTTAGGCTGCTCGAACTTAGCTAAATTTTAGTACGACCTCTTAGGTTGCTCGAACTTAGTCGAGTTTTAGTACGCCCTCTTAGGCCACTCGGAATTAGCCGAGTTTTAATATGACATCTTGGACCATTCAGACTTAGTTGAGTTTTAGTACGACCTCTTGGGCCACTTGGACTTAGTCAAGTGAAAGGAGTCATATCCACTTGACTTAGGGGTAGCCTAGGTCTTATTACTTTATGAGATGGTGTGTGATCACTTAGTGGAACGCAAAATGATAATTTGAATGAAAACTGTTATTTTATTAATAAAATGTGATACAAACATGTAACGTAAATAATATACCTGTGTTTTATACGTTTATTGATAATATCTCTTGAGGTGAATAGCGTTCCATGTTCGTGATATAAGCCTTCCCTCCTGGGTGTGTAGCTTATACGTCCCATTTTATAGGATCGCCGATACCAGGAACAGCCCTTTCTAATTTCGAGAAAGCTTGTTCCGATCAGTGTTTTTTCTGGTGACCTCTATGCTTCTCAGCATCAAGTCCCCTACCTCAAACTGTCGTAGTTTCACCTTCTTTTTATAATACCGGGCAATCCTTTGTTGGTATGCCATAGTCCGCAGTCTTGTTGCGTCTCAGGCTTCTTCAAGAAGGTCAAGGTTCTCCTGAATTATCTGTACGTTATTGAGGGGATTAAAGTTTTCCATGCGGAGGCTTGGTAGCCCGACTTTCACTAGGATGACCGCATCGACCCCATAACACAGGCTAAAAGGCGTTTCTCGCATTGGCTCCCTTAGAGTTGTCCTATAAGTCCATAACACTGACGGTAACTCTTCAACCCACGAGCTCCCAGCGTGCTCCAGCTTCGTTTTCAATCCATGTAGTATTATGCGATTCGTTACCTCGACTTAGCCATTGCATTGCGGGTATGAAACCGATTATGTAGCAACCTTATCCTCAGATTGGTGCAATACTTGGTAAACTTTTTTCGGAGAATTAGGTTCTATTATCAGTCACAATACATTCTGAGGTTCCGAACCTGCACACAATACTCTACTGGACGAAGTCTATAGCGTTTCGCTCGGTTATGTGAGCCAATGATATGGCCTTAACCCACTTTGTGAATTACTTGATCCTGACGATTAAGAACTTTCTTTCTCCGAATGCTATCGGCAATGGTCCAAGTATATCCAGCCCCCATTGTGTGAAGGGCCACAGTGACTGTAGAGCTCTGAGTTCCGTATGCGGCTGGTGGGAAAAGTTACCATGGACTTGACAATTCTCGCATTTTCATATGAAATCCATGACGTCATGCTATATGATTGGCCAGTAGTATCCTTACCTCATCAGCTTGACTGTGAGGTTTTTGCCTCCAATGTGAGATCCACAAACCCCGAGGTACACCTTTCCGATGGCATAATCAGCCTCTTCTGGGGTGAGGCACCTCAAATAGCAGGTAGAGAATCCTCGACGTTAGAGTCGGCCATCCATGATAGTATACCACCCGATCATCTTCTTCGCCTTCTTGGCCTCTTCCGCGTCATCGGGTAGTATCCCATCAGACAAATAACTGAGGTAAGGGTTATCCAGTTATTGGCCTCGGATATCTGCATCACTTCTATCTCGGAGTCTTCCACACTGGGTTTGTTGAGGACCTCACGCATTCCTCGGACATAATGCTCTGGGTCTCCCAAGGCTACTGCTTTTGCCAGTTGGTTGGCCCTTTTGTTCTCCTCCTGCAGGATGTGGGCCATTTGTATCTTCTCAAAGGTTGATATAAGTTCTCGGACCTTTGAGAGGTATTTGGACAGGTGTGGGCTATTGGCTTCAAAGTTTCCGCGGACTTGTTTAACGACCAATACCGAATTGTTGTAGGCAATCAAGTCTTTGGCAGAACACTCCTTTTTCAATCGCAGTCCTGCAAGTAGAGCCTCGTACTCCACCTTGTTATTAATTGCTGAGAATCCAAGAACCAATGAATATTTGATCTTTGACCCATCAGGTGTCCTCATCACAACGCTAGCTCCACAACCATCATTCATTGATGAGCCGTCCACGTGCAAAGTCCATGTTGCTGGGTTGTGTAAGTCCTTGGTGTCACAAGTGTCTGAGGAGTCCTAAGTTACTATTGTGATTTTGAGGATAAGGTCCGCCAGGGCCTGCCCTTTTATGGCAGACCACAAGACAGAATGAAAGCATGAGGAAAAGAGACCCACTCTGGGGGCTGTCCTCCAATTGCTAAATTTTGATCACCAAACGAGCTTCTACGAGAAAGAGGACGGAGAGAAAGAAATGACAATAGCTAGAGGACCCATTTCTGCAGTGCTTTTCCTTTCTTCAAGGAGAAAGAATTCTTCTCAACTCAAGCTTCTATCACCTTTGTAAGGATGAGGAAATCGCTATTTGTAGAGGAGTAAAAATAATACCAAATGATAAAGAGTAATAATAATAAGTGTTGGCACCAACATTCGAAAAATATTTGTTGTTTTCCATGGCGGGTGTAGGCGTCCGTTGGGCCAAAATCCTGTTCAACTAAAGAAAATTTATATAATATGTTTATTTAATGTATAATTTATCCAAATTAAAATAAACGTAGTGAGGTGGAAATTTAATGTTTATTTTTTAGTTTTTAATTGAAATAGAAAAAAAATAAAGAAATGACAGTAACAGTTCAGCGTCGACGAGGAATCCGCGGCTTCAGGGGGAAGATGGTTTAGTTACCGAATTACCCTCTGACCCAAATGTGGTTAGGTCTATCTCAGAGTTCAATTTTGCACGTGAATTTTTTGGTTGGTCAGCTAACAAAGTTTGCTATGCTATGTAAAATTTGAGGTCTGTATTCTTCTAAAAAATAAATTAATTCAATTATTTTAAACCGAAATTATTGTGTGTTAAAAATTTAAATTATCGTAAAAGATAAATCTCTCTCCTTTCTCTCAGAGGAAAGATTTTATTTATAACCAAAAATACCATTTGACTAATTGGTATTTAAGATCGATATGTGTGCATCACGCCATTTCGATCCATTGAGCGGCTTATCATAACCCTTTAATATCTTGTTATTCAGACTTTAACCTTTGATTTATATGTTCGAACCCTTCCGTCCGATTCGGCTTGTGGTATCTTCTGTTGAGCTTTGGTATTTAGACCTCTTATTCAACTGAGTATTTGCCTACCTATTTCTAGCTACACCCATCAGAAATCATTCAATCAATATCAAATGAATGAG
>JAODPA010067467.1:0-10565 GCA_025585075.1 Nepenthes mirabilis | reverse complement strand
TCACAATTAGACTCAATACATATGAAAAAATTAATTTCCAAAAACAGTAGGAAGTTTCAATGGGGGACACTTGTTGAGCGCCCAAGGCAGCACTGCGTGCACCCAAACAAGGGAACCCACACGTGCCGAGCGCTCAAGTGCCCACAGTAAGCACTGGTTCCTGCGCAGGCACATCGAGCTGGCGCTCAAGTACCAGCCCACAATATAAACATGCGGTAGGGCTTTTCTTTGGTCATTTTCAAGTGATCTGAGAGAGAGGAGAGAGAGGAGAGAGTGGGAACGTAGAGGAAAAGAGAGGGAAGGAGGAGATCGAGGCTCTCAAATTCAATTTCAGCTTGGAGTTAGTCATAGAAGTTATAGATTGGGTCGAGACAAGTACACTCATACCCTTTTTTTCTCTTTTTTTACACTTTTATTCCATTTTCTTCAGGTATCCTCATTCCAATACCCATTAAACTTTATATTTTACAAATATCATAACTTAAGCATGTATATATTTTGATTTCATATCCACTTTGTAAAATTTGTGTGGTATTATGCTCATCGAAACCCTAACCTGCACCCCCTTTAGATTTTATCCATTTTATTTTAGATTTATACATGAATTGGCTTTAGAAACTCAAAAGCGTAGCCTTATAGACGTGGATACTCCAAATATTTGGTATTTGTTCACATATATTTTGTGTATGTTATTTTACAAGTTTTAAAAATATTATCAAACGTGAATTGTGATATTTATCCACATCTACATTATATATGTTATCTTGCATATGCTCTAAAAATTACGTTGTATGTATTTGTGAAGGGATTTATTATCAGAAAGCTCTAAAGTTATATTTGTCTCATGGTGGTAAGAATTTCTTACATGTTTTAAGCTTTATATTGATTTATACATGTAATTACAAGCATGTGAAGATATGGACTCATAAAAAAAATGATTATTTGTATTCGTATCAAAGAATTATGCAAATTATGTAAAGTATTGAAGGAAACTCCATAATTTGTTATGTCTGACAATTCGTTTTCTAGGGAGTGAGAACTTTGTATAAGTTTCTAGTCGAACCTTCCATTAAGAATAAGTAATTAAGAATCTGGACCAAGAATTTGTATTTCAATGGGTAGTATTCTCTCACATACCTTAAGATATTACAGTTGTAGATTGAGGAATGCTCCTGAGTCACGGGAGGTGTTCTGGTGGAATATTTGTTATTTGTTATCTGGCCCAGTATATTGAGTAAAAGGTATACCGTCTACCATGGGATGCTAAAATTTAAGGTATCGTGGGTAGTACTTTAGAATGTGTAGGTGCATACACATTTTATTTCTTAATCGGTTACTCCATTAGCAGGTAAGGCTTGGCCCTAGTCTACAAAATAAAGAAGTTTATACATATTTTAGAACCTAAAAGAATCAATAATAAAATAAAAAAGATAAATATTTTTAAAAATATATTTATCTATATTTCATATTTATGCATCTTCATTATACTCATATATACTTCCTCTACTTTATTTTACGTGTATTATTTATTGTCTTTGATTATTATGCCTTACTAAGTATTTGGCTTACTCCTTACTATTTTCTTTTCTCCAAATGAGCACGCCCTTATACTTGACTAGGCAGAGTAGAGGATTAGAGTCGGCTAGATATGAAGACCTTGCAGGATCATTTTGTGGAAGTAGTTTTGTGAATTTTCTACCCTTATGGTGTATTTTGTATATTTTGAGATGGATATGTATTATTGATGTAATTGTATGCTGATGATGTACATGTAATTTAGTTTTTGCTATTTTTGATGAATATATATACTTCCACAGGTTTTATGGTTTCTTTTAGGTACCTATTGAAATCTTATCTGAACCAACGTTATAACTGGAGTTATGACGTTGGTGCCATGTATAGTTTTGTAGCTTTTTAGATCTTGCGTTGTGATTTGTGGATATATATATTATGTTGTATAGGAATTTTGTACATGTTTGTATTAGTCTGATGGCCGTTTTACAGGCTGAACTCTACAAGATTCCGATCAAGAAGTGTGGTTAATCACACATATTATCTTCTTTCATATAGTTGATGACCTCAAACATTTTCTCGATATGAAAGCTTTAGATTTTAGCCTTCGTCGGACCCAAATCATCCAAAAATTCTGGCACCTACTTGTTAGTAAATCGATCATAAGCTATCAATACAACTCCTGGATTCACTATGGGTGGCTCTAGATTTGGTTTCCTTTGAACAATTTAGTCCATCACCTCTGTCATTCTCACCCATGATAGCAAGATACACATCTTGTCCGTTTAACATTTTAATACTTATTATGATGCAATTAACTATTTTAATTTCCCAAACCAAATATGTCATTTTTCTTATGATTTTCTCTTATACCACTTTGTGAGGCTTGCATATCCTTATCCCAAAACCGAATTTCATTACATCAAATTAGACTTTAATTTCATACCTATAATTAAATATTTAATCAACTAATTTAAAGCTAATCAAACACCGAAATGTGATTCTATAATAAATACTATTATATGGTCAGATAATAAATAAATATTAAAGAATAGGATTGAAAATTCACATCTAAAAGTAGCTCCAAAAACTCATCTCTTGGTCGACTTAAACTACAATGAAATGTATTTTAAATCCAAAATCAAAGCAACTAATAATGTAGTAAACATTTGTGACGGACCAAATTATTCTCCAACGAATAACCTCCGTCATTGGCAACACAAGTACAATCCATATTTAATACCTATGGATTCTAGAGAAATTTCGGCAGAGTTCTCTCTACAACTGGACGAAAACCAATAATATAACATGTTTAAAAACATCCTGTACAAGCACACATCTAACCCAAGTAATCAACACAAAGCCTACAATACAACACACAGGATCACAACATCTGCCATATCATCCATGGCTCCAATACAGTAACCCTATCTACTGAACTGGGTCTAGAGAGATGTCATCTAACAAAACTCAAAATCTAAGAACATTAACATAACATAAATGCGGAAGTACAACTAAATCATCAAAACCTACAGAAGCATAACAAACCATAATATAACAACATGCCACATCCATCCATGAGTGGCTGTCTACATTCTAATCTGATAATCATAACCCAATCTTCAAGCTCCGATGTCTAGCAACGCCCTTCAATGCAAGTCTCTCTCCTTGCTCTAATTAATCTGGCGCCAGCTAAGTATTCTCACCTGGAAGGAAAACAGCAAGGGTAAACGTACAGCTTAGCAAATGTAATCATAAGTCACATCTCATAGTAGAAAGCAATAGAATCAATAATTAAAGGGGGGAAAACACATGCAATCTCAACAGTCATGAGCCTTGAGAGGGAAACAGGGAACATCTGGAATCACTGGATTCTCACGGTTACATCGATTAGGCATTATTCATTTTCATTATTATATCATCTTTGCAGACCCGGGTTAGCAGGCCGTACTAACCAACGATGTGAGAGAACAATGAAAGGAATGTGTTCGCTACACATTCTAAAGCCACGGCTACATTTTACGTCTGCAGCACTCGACCATTGGTTGTATCTCCACTATGCAACATTTAACCAAATGGCTACATTTTAGGCCTGCAGCACTCGGCCAACACGTCCCATATCCCCCAGGGACCATGGCAATCCTCATTCTTCCACAGTAGTTTTCTAAAGTGTACTACGAATATCACCCGCTCCCACGAGCGGCCAAAATACGTGACCATGTATTCCTCGGGTTCACACTGTGATAGACATGGTAAGCTAAAGAATACTACCCCTATGAATCATGGTCCTAGTTTCAAGGTTAGTTTCAACACTTGGAGAGAAAAATTCACATTTCCCATACATCTTCACAACTCAAGAAAACCCATTCCCATCACATACATCTCCATCCGGGAGATCATTCCATCACCATGCACAATGTGGATTCCCTTCCATTTATTTGCTCGGTTCACAACTTTCTTTGGGACTCAATCTCGTTATTACAATTCAATTTATATTCACAAGAGAATTCCGAATTTCATACCTTTGATAATCACGTATCATTTTAGAAGCCTCCTGGACTCGTTTCCTTGCTTCCGGCACATGGATACATATTTTTGGGGCCTACATTTACGTTCAAACAATTAGACGTCACTTCCATAACAATTAAAGGAGGTCATATCATGTATATTTCTCATTTCATTTCGGGTGAACAGTGTCAGGTTTCTTTTTGAACATCCGGATGCCGCGAACGATTCGATACTTGAGAGATCGGGCGTCCCATCGATATATATGCAAAATTGGGACATGTTGATTCATCTTTTGGGGTTGATTCAACATACAACGAAGGTGAAAATATACAACTTCCCCCTTTATACTTAGATGAACAGTGTCAGGGACAATTTAGAGGGTCCAGACACCGCGATCGGGTCGAAACGTGCAAGATCGAACTCGCAGCCAACATATATACATCATTGGGACATGGGAATTCAAATTTTGAGGTCAATTTCACGATACGTGGAAGGAAAACAGGAAATCTCCAATTTCATGGGTTAGGGTTTCGGTGAAACCAAACCGAGTGAATCGGACACGATTCGAACAACTAACTACATTTTCCTTGGTCATTAATCATGGGTTTCATGATTCTAACGTTCACGGTGGGTATTGACACAAAATACTCAACAAAATCAAGCAAAACATCGAAAGAGAACGAGAAGTGAGTATGAAAACACTCGCCTCGATGCGTGCTTTCACCTTTATAACTAGCTCTCGAACTGATTTAGACTCCAAGGCCTCGATCTCCTCCCTTCTCTCACTAGAATCGGCGCTCCCTCTCTCTCTAGAAGCTTCAGGGCTCGTGGGAAAATGAGAAAAAAGAAGCACGACACGGTTTAAAAAGGCGCCACCGCTCGAGTGCTCCTCGAGCGAGCATCAGGTGGGCGCCATTCTGGAAATCCCGCTCAAGCGGCCAGCGGGCGGGCGAGGTTCTGGAAAATACGCTAGAGCCACGGCTCGAGCGCACAACAGGCGCAAGCCTGCGGGCAGCGCTTCAGCAGCACGAACCCGAATTCTTCTTGATTTTTCTTTCGATACCCAACCTTATCCGTTCCATAAGCCTAGTATTGATCACTAGCATACTAATCACCTCATTATTATCGAGTTTTTAGACTCGGAACCTCACAATTCTTCCCCACTTATGAGAATTTCATCCTCGAAATTTAACAAGTCTCGAATTTCCAAATCAGAGGTGAACTCCTTATATTCTGAAATCATTCCGTCGGACAATGTCTATTTTAGGAACATCAAGCATTGAATTGTTCTAATCTTTATTACAAGATAAATTCTTAACCTCCTAGGATGGTTTGACCCACACTTACCGATTCTCTCAAAACGATCCCTAGATATTCCAAAAATGACCAACAATCATGCTGGACATTCTTCCAATTCAATCCGATACTTCAACCAGACCAATGAACTTTCACTTCAATTCATTCCAAGCCTCAAAAGAATTCGACGACAGAGACCTCAACCTTATTTAGAAATCTCTGGGCCATGGGCCCACAACACTTACGCTGCGCTACTCTGATTAATACGATCCTAGGATAGCCATACCATGAAGAAAATTCCCACAATCATCAAACTACAGCCACCTTCAAAACTACAATTGTAACGATGATGCCAAGATTCGACATGGCTTTCGGTCATTCATCCTATAACATCAAAATCTAATAATTGAGTAACCCCAAGATCCCGTTGGCATACCAATGGGCCAACAGATCCAACCCCAACACATCTTCCATAATTATGATAAATGGGTTGCTCTAACCATCCTGAACAAACCGTAAGAACTTCGTATTTCATGAACTCCTAGTTCCCATACATTGATTACGGTTACGTCCCCCAACTAAGGACATTATATTCTATTACCCAACCGTTGGACTTACTCGCGATTTACCTTTCACATCTTCTAGGAAACTTCGAAGACATATTAAAGCTCCCTACATTAATTGCCAACATTGATGTCTGCTTTCCCCAAAAGCAAACACTGAGGTTCACCTTCCCAACCTTTAAACAAATTTGCCCACATGCAATATCATAAGATTATATTCCTCAATGACATAATCATTCCGGCTCTTAACTTTTGATAAGGGTTATCTTCAAGGACAACATCATAAGTTCTCTAAACGGAACTTCAATGGCTAAAACCGACTTGCAAATGGGGGTAACACTGACCATGAACTTCTTCCCCACTTATATCAAAGGTACCCACCTATCACGGCACGAGAGTCATATAACCTTAACGTTTCTCAAAGGTATTACATTCCACGATAATTTATCAGACTCATTAAGGGTCAACCCAAATGACATGAATTTCAATTAGCCCTATCCGGTCTCTGAAAACTACCGTTTATCTTTCGTTCTAACAATTATAAATCTCTCCCACGTTGATCGTCTTACCAACACAGAAATTCCCAAGGAATACTTGTCAGGTCACTTAACAGCCTCGGTTAGATCCAAGATGACCGTATGGTTTCACGACACTAATTGGTCTCCCCAATTATCCATCACTTATAATCTCGTAAATCTTAAAATCACGTTACCAAAGAGCCACAAGTTTAACAAGGCATTTCCTTAATAAAACTCGCATTCCCTTCCCAATGGAGGCATACGGATTATTAACCATCAGAACTTATGATATAATCCTCAAATAACTACGTACACCCCAATATAGACCCGAATATGGCCAAAAGATCAAACCCATAAAATTTCATGAAACGCCAACGAGTCTACAAAACCTAAACGACACTTTAGGACTTCATAGTGGCCATATCCTTATCCTAAATACCGCCTGAGCTACAACTTCCATTGATCCACAATTAACATGCTATGGACCCAAATCGATCTTAAAATTCATCAAGCCTTCACGACGGCCAACGGACTATGCCTATCCATCCACAAGGTCTGCTCATCCAATCATTAATCTCCTAGCAATTTTAAAATTCGTGAACCACCTTATCGGTCCATCTATTTAGCTCGAAGGTTCTGGAATATTTTACTACGATACCAAAGCCGATACTTCCACGGCCCTGCTTAAAATCTTCAACGATTAGCATCGATTTGACATGACCTCGAATTACCGATCAAAAGATAACTCAGCTGAATCTTCCTTTTTGATAACATCCTCGATCAAATGATCTACAAGAAAGACGATATCAATATCTTGACACCTCGATCGATTCAAACTCATTCTTCAAATCCTACAACCTAATTGCAAGATGCTATCATTTACCAAGCCAACTATATCGGTACTACAGTTCATCCACCGAACTACTATTAAGATAAGATTAAGACTTAATACTTTAACTATCTAAAGTTCATACCCAAAATCACGCAATTCAATTACAAGGCACAATATGTTTACCAACACAATTCAGATCGACCCCATAACTTACTGACCAAATCACTCATAACGTCACGTCAAGATTGGCACCACAAGATGGTTCAAGTTAACCTAACCAATCGTATCCACGAACTCCAAAAATATCATAACCTCGACACCGCTTGTATCAAACTTAGATCCTTAATTAAATAAACCTAGGAATCACAAAACCATATATATATAATCGGAATCCCAAAGATGCGAGTGTTGTGACATCAAGATTGAGAAATTTCATCTTCTCTCTCGGCAATCCACATATTTCTCTCATACTTCATCACCACAGAGACTCTGATCCTAAGGCATTGGATTTCTTCACTTCAAGGTTAGAGAATACAAACTATCCATAGTCCAACGACCGTATTATCTATAACTTAGATCATAGTCCCCAAATCCCTTCGGGAAAACATTTATCGGAGATTTGTACATAAACATCCACATTGATATATCTTTTGTCCTTTCCGAATACTAGGTTACCTTTGCTGCTACTACAAAACATATGTCCTCCAATCACACATAACTCAAAACACAATGCAACATGGACTCGAAATCCCCAAAACGACACCAGATCACAATATTAAACCCAAGAGCCTTACCCCCTATCACAACAGGTGACACTTAATACCTTAATACCATAGAGCCTTGATTTAAAACACTAAACCACTTCGCCGCCTATCCATGGATAAGGACATCCTTAAATCTCGCGATCAACCAACCACTATTAATCATGTTCCCAAGAGTCATGCCAACACTAGGCACTCATTCATGAAGCCTCCATAAACGCATAGGATAATACCTTCTAATCCTCGAGACCCATGATCTTTCTCATGTCAACCAACCAAGGTCGACGCCACCTCTTATCTAGCATGGGGCAACACGCCATATCTTCTACCAGACATGAGGGTTACCGCAGCGTCATCTTAAGTCTAATATTCCACATTTCAATCTCAATATAACTCGGGGCTACCCAAAAGTCCAAACACTTAAGCATTTCTAAAACAATTATAAATTATCATCTTAGGACTTGATACGCCCAAGAATTAACTCCAATTTACAAACCTTGAGCTGCTAACTCCACCCTATTCATCACACTTGCTAGGTTGATCAGGAAACCCTTCATAGCAAAATACTAATCTAAGAACTTTAACCAAGAGCCGATCAAACTCAAACCTCAAATTGAGATTAATTAACCTAAGCCTCAAATCAACACTGATCAATTCAAGAACCCAATAGATACCAATCAAATTCAAACATTAAGATGTCTTTATACACCATCTTCCTCTCAACCCTACAACGAATCACTCATATTAGTAGTCTCCGTCTAAGAGCCACTACTAATATTTCCTTGAGACCAAGACATTTCGCATTAAGTTACTCCTTGAACACCAGTGAGGACACATAAGCTAGCCAATTGAACTAAGTCGCCGCCTCTAACTTAGCGCTAGCCTAAGTTATTGGGATTAGAGTAACCAAAACTACCGAGACTAACTTAGTCATCACATGCCTTTGATTACTTATTCAATCCGTCTTAATCTAACCTAGGCTTCCACATATGATTCAAATCAAACCTATGGCATCTCTTTTTCTCTGATACCAATTGTGACGAACCAGATTATTCTCCAACGAATAACCTCCATCATTGGCAACATAAGTACTGTCCATATTTAATACCTATGGATTCTAGAAAATTTTCAACAGAGTTCCCTCTGTAACTGGACGAAAACCAATAATATAACCTGTTTAAAAACATCCTATACAAGCACACATCTAACTAAAGTAATCAACACAAAGCCAACAACACAACATACAGGATCACAACATCTGTCATATCATCCATGGCTCCAATAAGTAACCATATCTACTATACTGGGTCTAGAGAGATTCCATCTAACAAAACTCAAAATCTAAGAACATTAACATAACATAAATGTGGAAGTACAACTAAATCATCAAAACCTGCGGAAGCATAACAAACCATAATATAACAACATGCCACATCCATCCATGAGTGGCTGTCTACATTCTAATCTGATAATCATAACCTAATCTTCAAGCTCCGATGTCTAGCAACACCCTTCAACACAAGTCTCTCTCCTTACTCTAACTAATCTGGTGTCAGCTAAGTGTTCTCATCTGGAAAGAAAACAGTAAGGGTAAGTGTATAGCTCAGCAAATATAATCATAAGTCACATCTCATAGTGAAAAGTAATAGAATCAATAACTGAAGGGGGGAAAACACATGCAATCTCAACAGTCATGAGTCTTGAGAGGGAAATAGGGAACATTGGGAATCACTGGATTCTCACGGTTACATCAATTAGACATTATTCATTTTTATCATTATATCATCTTTATGAACCCAGGCTAGTAGGCCGTACTAACAACGATGCAAGAGAACGAGGAAAGGAATGTGTTCGCTACACATTCTAAAGCCACGGCTACATTTTAGGTCTGCAGTACTCGACCATCGGTTGCATCTCCACTATGCAACATTTAACCAAATGGCTACATTTTAGGCCTGCAGCACTCGGCCAACACGCCCCATATCCCCCGGAGACCAGGGCAATCCTTATTCTTTCATAGTAGTTTCCTAAAGCGTACCACGAATATCACCCGCTCCCACGAGCAGCCAAAATACGTGGCCATGTATTCCTCGGGTTAACACTGCGATAGATATGGTAAGCTAAAGAATACTACCCCTATGAATTATGGTCCTAGTTTCAAGGTTAATTTCAACACTTGGAGAGAAAAATCCACATTTTCCATACATCTTCAAAACTCGAGAAAATCCATTCCCATCACATACATCTCCATCCGGGAGATCATTCCATCACCATGCACAATGTGGATTCCCTTCTGTTTACTTGCTCGGTTCACAACTTTCTGTGGATCTCAATCCCGTTATTACAATTCAATTCATGTTCACAAGTGAATTTCAAATTTCGTACCTTTGATAATCACGTATCATTTTAGAAGCCTCCTGGACTTGTTTCCTTGCTTTCGGCACATGGATACACATTTTCGGGGCTTACATTTAAGTTCAAACAATTAGATGTCACTTCCATAACAATTAAACGAGGGCATATCATGTATATTTCTCATTTCATTTTGGGTGAACAGTGTCAGGTTTCTTTTTGA
>JAODPA010067465.1:0-10566 GCA_025585075.1 Nepenthes mirabilis | reverse complement strand
TAAAATATAAAACTAATAAAGATAAAAAAAAACCTTTTATACGTATTATAGAGATTATTAAAATGGAAACTACTGAAATCAAAAAACCATCAAATTAATTCTTCATAAATAAATCTTTGAGATGTACATATTAAATTATATCATTAAGTCCTCTGTATAGAGGGAAAATTATCAAAGTTTTGCCCAAAATGAGCTGCATGTGCCAAAAACTAGAAATGGGCTCGATATCAGCAAGAGAATCCTTCAAAATTCAATGGAAGATCATTAGCTAGTTTAATCAATAATTTTCAACCAAAAGAAGTAACTGAGCCAATTTTTTTTTATCAATGAAGTTTGTTGAATCTCCAATACTTTACTTATATTATGATTAATTGCTCAAATGAAAAAATGGTGTAAGTTCATGTCAGTGTATAAGATGAATGTTTAGTGTACATTTTTTTACGTCGCAAGTGAAAAGATACCCAAAGAAATAAAAAATTGACCTTCAAACACGATAATCCTCAAGGAACCAACTCATTTCTAAAAGCCTACACTGTTAAATGAATTCTCAATAATGATTTTTTATAAACATACCAACTCATATGAATGCCCTTTTTGGCGTGAAGATAGACTGTGAATGGCTTACTGCATATCTTGTGTTGATTATAAGACGGAGAATGCTCTTCTTAAGAATCAAGCAAATTTGACAGCTTAAACTGATAAGTAAATGCTATTGATCCTCATTTGAAAGATTAAACTGTTGGGCGAAAATATCAATCATTCTGCTCAACGGTGGATTTACAAATGTATTGACAATGTAGAGGAGTGCTAAACGAAAGCACAAACACTCAAAGAAGTAATTCTCTTCAAAAAGCTCGCCTCAAAATTTAGAGAAGGTGAACTTTCAATTAAATCACTCACACCAAATCGTCCGTTTAAGTTTCTTGGATATACACTCACAACACGTTTGACAAGAGCTTGGTTAAGATCGATGTGTAGAGGACAGCAAACACCGCACCAACTGGAATTGTCACAGCCCAAGAAGTCACAATCTCCTTCACTGTTTCTGCTCTCACACTCTTAAGCCCCCTCGCAAATCCTACCCCCATGACTGCACCCACAAGCGTATGTGTTGCTGAGATGGGTAATCCTAACTTTGAAGCACATAGAACAACCGAAGCTGCAGCAAACTCAGCGGCAAACCCCCTCGTTGGTGTCAATTCTGTGATCTTCTTTCCAATAGTTGCAATCACTCTGTATCCCCACATCGTCAGTCCTGCAACAATCCCGAATCCTCCCCATGCTAGAACATCTGGAGGAATGACAATCTCAGCTCCGGTGTTTCCACCTTGGAGTATAGCTAGTGCAGCAGCTAAGGGACCAATGGCATTTGAGACATCATTTCCGCCATGGGCAAATGACATGAAGCAAGCTGATAAGATCTGCATGTAGCCAAAGACTCCATAGACTATCTCCAACTGAGTGCCCTTAGGGCCGGCGAAGTCCGAGAGGAGACCTATATTTTTGTGCTGCATAGGATCTTCTTGTTGCTCTGACGGCGACTGACTGGACTCAAGAAGGTGGCCGAGTTGTTTCTTTATGACTTGGTAGACGATAACTGCCCCAGCAGTCCCGCAAGCTAATGCCTGGCACAGAGACAGAGGAAGGCTCTTGCTGAGGGGAAAGGCTGCAAAGGATATTGCAGTCACGCCCACAAAGACAGCTATTGGTGCAGCTGCAGCAGCTGCTTGTCCTGGATTTGTAGCACTGTAGACAAACTAGAGGAAGTAAAGCTGATTAGATTTGACCTGCAGTTTTATTTTTGGGAACTCAAGATGAGAAACATATTCAGTAAGCACATCAATTGAGAAACATAATTGAGTTTTCACCTTTTTAGGCCTTAGAAGTTTTCAAGGGAGTTGAGATATTCCATGTTTGGTTGAGTGTAATAATATAGACTGCAATAAGGTGTGATGGAACAAATATAAAACCGAAATTACAAAATTTTCTAAGAGCCAACATTACATTGAACTCAATGGCAGACTATCAGATGCTTTTCTCGATGTATAGGTATGGAGCTTTTTCATCTGCTGAATGAAATATTCACCCACATGAGGCCTAACCTGCTAGTTTAAGTATATAAAGCTGAGACATACCCTGCGGATGCTTTTGTAGACGAGAAATGACACCATAGCTCCCATGAGAGGTGAAATTACCCACGAGGATGCAACCTTTGCCAGTGAACTCCAGAAGATCGCATTGGCTCCCCCATAAGCTAGACCAAATCCAACCATTGATCCTACAATGCAGTGTGTGGTTGAGACAGGCCAACCATAAAAAGATGCAACCTGCATAATAAAAGACAGATAATCAATGTCCAGGAAATGCAATGTGCTGCTGTTCTACGAGAAGTTGAGGATATCATGGCATGCAAATGGAGGCAAGAAGCTGTATGGTCAAATGGTTTTTAAATTTAATGGTTTTATGGATAAATGATGATATGGTTTCGAATCAACTAACTATTAATTAAACAAAATCATAGTAACAAAGTCAAACTAAGTCTTTTCCCACTAAGCAAGGTAGACTGCTTTGATTCGTTGTTCCCGTTCAACAATGTAGACGGTTTTTGCTTATTCTGGACTTAATGGGTGTCCGTCAATGATTTTGAAAAGCACATTTGTAATTAGGAAGCTTTGTAAGGAAGATTGACTTTATATTTTCTTCCAAAAGCTATTTCAAAAGTTGTGACAAACAGGTCCATCATCAACATTTCTATTACTTAAGATAATGAAATGTATAAAGGAAACAATATTGTGAAGGTGCCCATGGAAGTTGTCAGGAAGAACTAGAGTGTTGCAGAGCTGATGGCTAGACAATCTTTTAGTAATTTACAGCTAGTGGGTCTATGACTTTTCAGACATTTCCTTTGTCCATCTTTTTAACAAAAATTATACAATATACCGTGGGTGACATAACACTCCGTGGTACCATCCAATTATTAGAAGATATATAACAATCAGGCATCTCAACGACCAATCAAATTCAACACATATTCCAAAATAAACAAAGCAAAAACCGAAGATGCCCAATCATTTCCTCAACATAATTTCCTAGATATTGTCCAATTTTCTAGAAAACATACTGTGTATAATCTCCTCTAGTAGGATGGTTTTTTGCAGTCAGAAGGCATGCATCATGATCAAACTTACTTGTTTACACTAGGCAAATTAAGAAGTGCACAGAAAGAATGATGATGAAAGCCAAATTCAGTGATAAGATTAGCTATATTGTGGACAGTGAATATTGGTATAACAGTAAGGTGGTTTTATTGTGACTTGAAGATCAATGGTTCAAACTATAGAAATGTCTTTTTTACAATGTAGGGGTAAGGTTATTTACATTTGGTACCTCTCTAATGCGAAAGCAAGTTGCATAAGAAATCTGTCAAGCCATCCAAACTGCTCAACAAAAACCAACCCAAGTAGATAACACTGGTTTGACATATGCCTTGTCGGTTGTGGTTTACTTTTTAATTTAACCATATTTTCAATCTGGTTGCAGATTAAGAGATTAAACATATCTAAACAGAACTGGAACACATATTGTAAAACAACAACATTGTACTCTGGGTATAAATATATACAGTTTTGGCCCTGGACTTTTTTACATTGGGACCTTCCTTGATGAAAGATTGAGGATTTTTTTTTTTTTTCACTTGGAATGTTATTTTGGATTTTATTATTATGTATTTTTACTAAATTAGCTATATGTCATTTTAGAACAAAAGTATGGTAGGATTTTGTTATTGATGTTGTCGCATGTTTTGGATGTTTACATATGATTTCATAAATTAAGCAAATGATTCTTATGCTAATAAGTTCGATAAAATATTAGGGACAAACAATACAAACTGAACCAACCCCACCTGACTATATGGGCTATTTGTCTCAGCTTAATGTAGTGGTTTGGCTTGGTATAAACTCAAATTGTAATAAGTGATTTGATTGCGGAATACCCTCCAAAATATACAAACTTTATACATAGTTAGCAATACTATTTTATGCACTTATAAAAGGAAAATAAAATAAATCAATAAATTAGAAACAACTGTTCCCGGGATAAATAGCATTTAATAAAAGCATCTCATTCATTAATCAAAGTTCTAAAACATAAGCAATCCAAGGATCATCATTCAAATATCATAGGTTGTAGCATTGAGAACTCAAATTGGATAGCTGAACACTGAAACCTATAAAAAAAAACTCCAAATTTGACTAAATTGTCAAGTTTTGGTCACTCCATCGTAGGTACCACAATAAATGGACAGCCATCAAAGGATCGTGCAATATTTGTGCGAGGATCATAAAATTTTATTTTATTTAACAGATTTTATTTGGTGAGATTTTATTATATTTTTATCTTAGGAAAGTATGTCACATTATTTCTTAATTTTGAGATATTATTAATTAGAAAATTATATTTATTTCCTAATTAATTTAGGATGGAAATTCTTTATATAAATATGTTGAAAGGTTGTAATCGACTATTTGTCACTCAGAATTATAGTAAAAGAATTTCGAGGAGAATTACTTGTAACTAGCATTTTTATAGTGAATTTATTCGGAATTTGTCACATAGTCTTTTCATAATTAAAAAGAATTTTTCACATTAAAAACGTTGTGCATTATTATAGTTCTTATACTCACGAATTTAATAGTCGATTGATAGACAAGTTTTGTTTCGCTGTGTCAGGCTGTGTGGATTTGGATTGAACCCCAGCATGAATTACTATGGAAGCTGGACTTCTAAGGTAGACAAGTTCATCCTTTTTTCCCACATTGTGTAGTACTCATGGTAATACTTCCTCCTTATCTTCCCAATTCAGATTGATTTTCCATTAAAATTAAGACGAAGACAACTTTGACTAGCAAGAATTCAAAAACATACCTGCAACCATGTACCTGCAGCAGCAAGAGAAGAAAGAAGCCCTGCAAACAACAATGTGTCTTTTCCCTGGAAAACACCAGCAACAAGAATTCCCTTCTGCATTGTACTTGTAACATGTGTTCCCATCAACAATGCCCCTGAGAATTCAAGCACCGCAGCGGTCAAGACAGCGTGACGAAGCGACAAAGCCCCCGACCCGACAGATGTCCCCATGGCATTGGCCACATCATTAGCCCCAATATTCCAAGCCATGTAAAACCCAAAAAGCAGGGTAGCATAGGACAGCAGCTTAGTCTTCAGAGCCAATCCCTGACCCAAGGATTTCATCAAGAATGGACAGACAAGAACCGCGATCGCTATGCAAATTGATATAGCAGAAGCCGTGCTCGAAGATATGTGAAATGCCTGAGCCATTCCTGGTAAGTCATCTGATTTTGCATCCTGAATCTTAAGCTGTTTAGTCCCGATTTCTTGGCTTCCTTCGCCTTCTGCTTCAGCGAAAGACGACAAGGAGGCCAAAGGGTAAGCGAACTTAGAAGTCCTGAGCCACAAAATTGGATAAGATGATTTGGGTGGTTGAGATTGTAGATTGAGAAGACGTTCCTTTTTGAAGCTATTGGCTTCATGAGTTAACACCGAAGACCGGTGTTTGGGAAGGCGGATTTGAGGGTTGTGGAGGAGGACAGAATCTGGGGTAGTGGTGGTGTTTCCGGTGGAACATAAACTGTAAGAGAGAGTCATATCTTTAATGGGGTATGAGGGGAAGGGGTAAAGATACGATGATAACAAGGAATATGCCGTGATTTGTCAGGTGGGAATCTGAAGGTAAAGGAGAAGAGAAATGCAAGAGTGAAGATTCTGAGTTGAGAAAGGGAGGTGAGAGTTCGTTTGGCTGTATGCTTCGCGTTGCCCTCCATTGAAATATGTGGTTGGTGTTTTGCCGTAAGACCACAAACACCACAGCTTCAAGTCTCCAAGCTTGCTTCAAATACTACACAAATATCTACTACAATATCCACTAGGGATTTATATCCACCACCCCCTGGCACCGTGTTGTGTGAACCGCAGAGTTTGATTGGGCACCATTGCCACTTGGCTTGCTCCTATTAGCCGTTTCCCTTAGCTTTGGTGTGGTTAGATTTACGGTCACAACTATTGTCAGGGGGAGAAATGAGGAAATGGAAGAGGGAAAAAAATTTGGACATCCATTTGAAATTTGATATAAGTTTATCAAGTTTGAATATATTATTTTAATTTTAATTGAGAACATATTATCAGTTACTTATTTTTTATTATATTTTTTTATTTAATTGTTAGTTGTGCTCAGACTATCATTAATTACTGCTTCACACGGGTTGTGATCTTAAAGGAATTTGCTTGGAGGGGATTCTTTTTTAATCAAATCGTATTATAGTGGAGATTATTTGGATATAATATTCCATAATTTTTTACTTAGTCAAGAAAAAATTTTATGTAAAATCGATTATTCAATCTATAAGTAATGCGTCTCTAAATTCGAATTGTTATATGGATTAGGGGGCCACCAGATTTTCCACACCGGGTCAAATTGTGGTAGGTTTGGTCTTCATCTCCAGTAACCTGGGTTCTATGCAATACAACGAATAAACAATATGTCAAATAATTGACAGAACTCATTTATCAATTTATCTTTCGATATTCAAGTTAAAAAATTTTTCAAGAAAAAAGAAAGATGAAGGATGTAAGGTACGATAATGCACGGGTGAGGGGATTGACAATGATATCAGACAACCTGACTCCGGTAGTTGCGTTCAACGGGGAGTAGCTTACGAGTGATGACGGAGGGCTTGGCTCCAATTGTTGCACTCAAGGGGAGTGGCTTACAAGTAATGATGGAACACTTGACTCCGGTGGTTGCGTTTGGCAGAAAGCGACTTTTCAAAGAAAGAGAGAATTTTCTCTAAGAATTGGCTATTTCAAGAGTTTTCCCTTGGGCAAGTAATCGTTCTCCTTTTTTTCCTTCTTTCCCTTCACCGGTAGGGGTAAAGAGATATTTGTAAAGTTGGTATTGATTCTACATGTCTTGGCTATTAAAACTGATGACAGCTGTCCTGCGAGGATTTGTTGAGCTATCTGCATGACAGTGGAAGCCGTTAATGGCAGTTGCCATTTAGTAGCGATTGTGCGACCGTAAGTAGTCATTCCTGTGCATTCACCAGACTGTCCTGGTGATAGTGGCGGCAGCCGGCAATGACAGTAGTCCTTTTATGGGCACTCAAATGATCATGGGCCGCTTTTTAGCACATTTGCTAGGCTGCCTCTGCCGCCAAGGCAAATGTCTCTTGCATGCGCACCCTACTCTATTTGGGCTGCTGGCTGCTGAGTTGGAAAGCTCCCTATGTTATGATTGGCTGGTTCAGAGTAGTTGTCTATTTGACCTACTTGTTACCTTTCTTTACTTGCCCATCACGAATTGGACCGCGATTAGACCCATAGTGGCATCCTCTAGGCTTAGCGTCGGATGGGACCGTTGGGCTATGCCAACGGACGGGCATCCTCTTGGTTGCTTTGTTATTTTTGTTCATCATATTCAATAGTGAAAAATACCATGGCTTCCGATGTCAAATAATTCAATTCCAATGTCCCGTACAAATCCCAAAATTATCTCGGGTTGGGTTTATGTTAATTTTGATTTCATGTCATATCAAGTCTATTAAAAAAAGTCATGATACAAAGGTAAAATTATGATATTATAATTTGATAATAATAAATTTGAGTTGTAAAAATAACTTTTAACATAATTCAATACAATATTACGTAAAATAAATCTAAAGCTAAAATTTGTAGACTGTGCACATGCGTATATTAGAAAACTCATGTACCAAACTGCCCACTTCAAATCAAATCCTTTGAATACCTTCATCCTGAATATAACTTGCTAGTAATCTTGTTGGGTTAATGTTAGGGTATCACAAATTGCACTAAGGTTAACATAATGACCAAACTACATCTAACATGTTTCATGCACTTCTCTCTTTCTGTCTTTTTTTTAGAAATGCTACTTTGACCTTTTTTCATCATGATGTAATTTTAAATATTTTTCTTTCTATATAACTGATATCCATTTTAATATTTTTTTTACTATTGCCGTTTTTATACAAATTGATGTTTAGAATTGAAAATCAACACTTTACTATACATAACACGATTAGTATGATTCTAACTCTAACTCAACCTAGTACATCGACTCACACTTTTCCATCTTAAAATAAATTTGTCCTCAAAATTCATTACCAATACTCATTCTCAAGCATTTGTGCAACCATAAAAATTTTTATTTAATGGGTCTAGTAATCCCATGGGGCAATCTAAAATCTAGCTTGTAAATTTGTGTTCTTAGGAAGCAAAAACCCAGCAAAATTCCATGAAACTTAGAGCTCAGAAGGCGCTATGGTAGGACCGATTAGCAGCCCACACAATTTTGCCCAAAGATGGCCCAGCAGCACCAGCCTAGTGGGTGAGCCCATATGTTGCTACCAGCACGTAATTCCCAGCAACAATGGAAGAAATATTAGTAGATGGTTACCACCAGTCTGTCGCGATACTCACAGCCAATTATCTGACAAACAGGGAAGCATCCCATTAATATACAGGTAGCACTTGTCATAACTGTCCAAGACAGGTCAACAAATATTCCCAAAATATCGTCTAAAATTGTAAATCTTCCTAAAATGGCAGTTACAACACATCAAATCTTTCTACAAGGCAATCGCCACGTGATCATCTCTATGATCGCCCCAACAAATGAAGGAATATCCCCAAGCAATTGGGGTTACCATATTAATCATATACGCAATCGTTGAGACAATTCAACGGATCTATTAGAGCAACCGATAGCCAGCCTTGGTTATTAAGTAAGGTTAAACTAGTTCCAACACTATAAATACACATTCGTCCCTACGGTCAAGCTATCTCCTGCGAGGCAAAAGTAGAGAGGGAAAAGGGGAGAAGAGAAAAAGAAGAAAAAAGGAGTGTACAGAGAAAAGATTCAGAAAGTATGTCCACTCTCTTCTCGCCTCCTGTGAAGTCTCATTCTCCTGCGCCGATCGATAGTTGTGCAGGCTTCCCGTCGGCTCTGAGTCCTTGCACTATAAGATCAGTGAAAAGCGACTTGTAAAGCGTGGCACAGAGGGCCCCTCCACCTGTAACCAAAGAGGAGACCGACGAGTGTCCCTCTCCTCATCATCAACACTCATGAATCTTTTCCTCCTCCAATTAGCCACCCGCCTGTGAGTGTATTCATCAACCAGCCACTCCTTAACGAGTGCAGAACTCTCTCCCTCTTATAAGTTACCTCTCAATTAGACACACTTATCGAAACTCAATCCTTCATCTTTAAGCCGCTACTTAGTCGAGCACACCTATCGGAGCTCAATTTTCTATCTCTAAGCCGTCCCTCAATCAAATGCACCTATTAGAGCTCAATTCTTCATCTCTAAGCTATCCTATGTCAGGTGCATACATCGAAATTCAATCATCCACCTCTAAGTTGCCTATCAATCGGATACACTCTTCGGAGTTCTGTCCTCCATTTCATAAAGACGCTCCCTGATGAATACACCCAAACACTCAGTCCTCTATAACACGTATTCACGCATTATTCATTTACGCCTCCTATCTTTCTAACTATCTGAAAAATATTTTTGACTTGGACGTCAAAAGATATACTAGGAGGTAAGTTTTTATTATCCTTTGACCTCTTATTTGTTAGTTGTAATATGCAGAACTTAGGTTCAAAATAACGGAGATCGAATCCACTTCAATTCGACCCGTTGGAAAAATTAAGAAGCTCCCTAATCTGTATAATAATTTGGATTCAATGATGCATTACCATCAAACCTTGTTTTCAACTAAACAATGTTAAACAAGGTTTGTAAATAAGTTACAAAATCTTTTCTTTTTCAAGACATAATATTAGACTTAAATCTAATACCAATAAATAGAATTTTAATGCTACATGATTACATGATTCCGACCAAATAAGCCAGTTCGTTGCACTAAATTTTATATATGTGCAATGAATATTCTTTTATTCATTATAATGTCCGGCCCAGTGACTAAGTGAGCATGAGCTTTCCACTCATAGATCTAGGTGAAGCCCATGGGCCAGCTACTTCTACATGGATTCGGGCCCAATATAGATAGATAGTCAATTAAATCGGTTCTTAACTAAAGAAAAATAGTACTCTTTCTAAGAATAAACGTAGGAGATTCTCTAATAATATGGCACTATCTGATTCTCTAATATGGCACATGGAGGAACATTTTATGCCACTTTATTTCTTATACCAAACATGAAATGAGAAAGAAAAGGCATTTATGTTATTGCTAATCTAATAATTTAGAGTAGCACATTTAAAAAGATGGTATATTTCAACTTTAAAAAGGTAAATATTTGGTCGAGCTGTATACAAATTCTTATAATTTTTAATTGAAGATGAAGAAAATTTTGTTAAAAGTGTTCAATTAAGTTGGACTGATTTCATATATTCCTTATATATTGGAAGTGGGCTTTTGAAAGAACCTGATGCCAAGGTCGAATTACTGAAAAAAATTTGAGTTGATTGTGATTAAAAGTAAGAAATAAATAAATAAACCTAC
>JAODPA010067464.1:0-10568 GCA_025585075.1 Nepenthes mirabilis | reverse complement strand
AAATTATGATATTTAGTATTTAAACGGAAGGTAAAAATCGAAAGAAGTTTTGATTCATTTAAGGAGATGATGTTAGTGTTATAGGGGAAAAGAAATAATAAAATAAGTAATAGCATCTTTTGACAAAAAATAAATAATAATTTCTGCCCAGATACACAAGGGACAGAGATCGAAACAGAATACAATCACGGGATTCTCTGAGTTGATTTTGGTTGAAAAATTGCAGGCAAATCAATCCTCCTTTTCAATCTCTCCTTACAGTCTAATCAGTAAATCACTAACTAGGCGGTTTCGCCGCTGTTATCTTGCTGTTTACTTGCTTACCGTTGCCCTTCTTCCACCTTCTGCTGCAAGTAATTTCGCTGTTTCACTCATCAACTAAACATTAAACAATTCAGACTTGAGCTCGAGGGCTTTGCTTCTGAACCGGAAGCCCTTTCAATATTAATTGGAGTATACATAAATGGGGGCAGTGTTCGGAAGCAGACAGCACAAGGCTGGCAATGGTGTTTCCACCCGATGGGCCCCCGTTCTTTGCATTGCTAGCTTCTTCCTCGGTGTTGTCGTCGTCAACAGGTTAGAATCCTCTCTCTAAACTCCTTTACGTCCTTGTGCAAAATGCTTGCTACTTTACCCTGTGATTGGCTTTTTACATCGTGAATCTCGTGACTATGCCTTGATTATTTTGAGGGAAATGCTAAAAATTGCCCCTTTGCATAACTAGCACTTGCTGCTTTTGCAGTTAGCATATTGCTTCGGTATTATGTGGAATTAGATAGGAAGTGGGTCTTTTAAGTACCCATTTGGCCTTGTTTGATTTCTAAATTTTAAAGTCACTTTTTTCGGTGGTTATGCTTAAAGGGTGGAGTCTTCTGCTATTTGACTGCTCCAAGTTGCGAGATCTTCTTCTGCCGTGCTATCTCCCCCTTCTCTTTTGCTATTTTTTTGGTGGTGGAAAGGGAAATGTCTATTTTGCATCTTTCTATTTCTCTTCTGTTGTTATACTCAACTGGTTTTCACATTCATTAATGTTGTGTATTGAATTCGTAGCCTAACTTGTAGAATGTCTTCCCCCAAAGTCCAGGGCTGCAGACGCGACCTTTTCTTGATTGGCCCAATTCAGGCTACAGGAATCCTGGTATATATTTTTGATCGTAGGATTCCATCCCCTCATCTCATTGATTTGTTTCCTCACATTGAGAGAGCTGGCGTGTATAGGTGGCGCACTGGGTCATTAGGATTTGTGCCCTTTTGCTTGCATCTTTTTTAGCGGATTTTCTCGCTGTCATTGCATGTGAATTTCTCGTCATATATGCAGGTTTTCCCCATAAATCTTATGTTAAACTCTTCTTCCTCCTCTTTTTCATTCTCTCTGTATTATGGTTTCTGGGGTTTGCAGTGAAAATTAGCTTTGTGGAGAGAGGCTGCAGAATTATCTATTAGTACGTGGACCACAACCAATCAGTAAATGTAGGATTCCATAGTATTTACTTATATCTTATCGGATCGATTTTTTTCTGGCTTAGTGAAATTAATATCCTGTGGTGGGTGAAATTTGTGTGACTTTCCATCCTGAAGCAAGGGAATGAGTGTTTATTCCTGACTGTTATAATGATAGAGCAAATTCTGTTTCGAGAGTTTAATGATGCTTAACCTGTGAGTTGATTTTCACTGGAATGTGAGGGGAGAGTTGCACAACATCTATCTATGCGCATATCTAAAGCTTACTTGTATGTGTTTGACACAATCTCAGGACAAATGCTTGAGCTATTAGGTTTTTCTTATAACTTTCCAATGTAGGACTTCTTACCTCTTTTCAGGCTTCTTTCCCGCATCTTCCAATCTCATATAGATTGAGCGCTCCCTTGAATGAAAACTGTGCAACATGGAAACATGCCAACCTAATGACCTCTTCGTCCAACTATTACTCGTACCCATTTGTCATTGTCCATTCATGTGCCAAACCCATATATCAGATGCGTAATCAGGAAAGGCACCTAGTCAGTACAGATTTTGGATGTTTCTACCTGATCCATCTATCTAATTCTTCCATTCGATGGTTATTTGTTGTCACTATAGAGTAAAAAGAGCGAGATTAAGGGAGGTCTAGCTGTTGTAAGAATGAAGTCTTGTAAGATACTTGTGTTTTTCACATCTGCATGTGAAGACATATTGATGAACTATCTAAATCTTTGTACAACCCTGCTGAACGTGCTTCCTTTCTGCCTCAGATGTCTAAATGCTCTTGAAATTATAGCATTTTTATATGCAGAAAAAAGAACTTATCTTTACTTGCCTCCAAGTCTACATGGAATTAACCTTCTGTTCTTTGATTTGTGGCTGATCATAGATGATAATAACGAATTTAGGGCAGCATTGATGCAAGACTTAGCAGCTATGTATGCTATTCGCTCACAGCAGTGGCTGTTGAGTAGTGCTTTGACAACCATGTGAGTATCAGCTTCTCACAACAGTTTCCCTGGTACTGTACGTTCCGTTATTGCACCACCAGGCAGCCATCATGTCTCTGGTTCCTTAAATTGGACATATCATTTGGCTTCATTGCAAATAGAAGCTTTAATAAAATGATTTTTGGAACTCAAATTGATCCATGCCCGATAATGAGTTATTTATGTTTTAGGGTGATTGCAAGAAGAAATTTTTTGGAAGATATATTTGATTTGGTTTTCTGTGAAATGATGGGCTAAAGTAATTCTTCTGGATTTGTAATTTGTTGGGCAGGAAAGTACGGTTATGAAATTGTCTGAGTTAATTGAATCACACAGATTGTAATATTTTAAAGTGCAAAAGATTAAGGCTGAGGACACTAAATGATGGAAGGGAAAACTCTAGAAGCTTCACTGGAGTATAATTACAATAGAGAATCTTCTAAATGGTTTGAGTTTGTGTTTGAGATATTGTTTTTGATTTTTGGATTTTATGTTGTCTTTGTGTTGATAGTTTTATTGTTAGTGAAGTCTCCTAGTATTGTTCAATAAGGTGAATGGGGTGAATAAGGGACCATGGAGAGGTAGCCCCTTTTATGTAGGCCCACTCCCTGTGCATCTCATTGAACTTGCTAGAAAGAGAGAGATAGCTGCAAGATATACCTTCTTGAATTAGATAATTCAAATATTGAGAATGTTGAAATAGAACCTTTCAGGAGTCATCTTTTATCCCTGTATTAAAGTTGTATGAATGTGTCAATTGAGCCTGAGGAGATTTTGTGCATGTTTGTTAACTAACATAAGATTGATCGACTAACACCTCCTCAATTCCTTTCTACGAGGCGTTATTTGACCAATGCAATTTAGTATTTTACTAAGGTGATGCTGGAGGTTACAAAATTTGTTTGAAAGTCCTAAACTTGTCTAGATACACATCTTGTATGAGGATATTTAGGGAGTTAAATAAGGTTGTCTAGTAGCCATTATATTCGGTGTCTAGAGACTGATGGAACATAGCCATTAAGGGAGCTGAAAGATAGTTTATGAAAGTTGTTCTCTATGTTTGACGGCTGCAATTATGAGTTTCTAAGAGGATTGTGGGTGTAATAGTGCAGTATGGTTTGAGATATTTCTGCCCTGTAGATGTATTATATTTCTATGATCATGGTGAATCTCATGTTTCACATAAAAATTAATTCTGTAACAAAGGACAATGAAGTGTGGAACAAAGTACTCCTGGTTTGAGAGATTTCTGCCCCGTGGATGTATTATATTTCTATGATCATGGTTAATCTCATGTTTCGCATAAAAATTAATTCTGTAAGAAAGAATAATGAAGTGTGGAACAAAGTACTCCTGTTACTTCATAGTTGTTGTTACAACCACGAGGGAATCTTTGGACTTGGGGATTGGCCCATACTTTTACAGTCTTACTTTGTCTGTCTTAGTTGCAGTTGCTCCATCTTTGAGTGATAATTGAATGCCTTCAACTTGTGAGCTTTTGTAGCTTTGGCTTTGAAAGAAGATCAAGTGACAGATATTGTATTTTGAGGTCATAATTACTTATTCTTGAACAAAGATTGATTAAAGGGTGATATTAATTGTTCTTGATCTTGGCATGAAGATGTTTTATAGCTGTAAAATATGAAAAACAAAAGCAGAGAGACAACTTTGTGGAAATCCTTACATTAGGGTTAGGGGTATAGGCACATATATATTGGATTATATACAATTAAATACAAAGACTAAAATACCATTATGAAGAAAAAAACTATCAACATATTTTATTCTAAAAGTAAGCATATTCTACCACTAATGATGAGATGCATAAGGTTCATAATGGTAAATCCTCGTCATCAAAAGTAGTCAAATAATTGATTCTATTTATATAATTTTGAGTATCTTAGATTTCAAAATTTTTAGATGATGTTTAATTAAGATCTTTCAGATTAGCATAAGTGGCGATATAGGGATTCTTTTACATATTTAGAGTTATCCTTTACATATTTTTAGTTTAAGTTAATATATGAAATCTATTTAGAAGTTTTCTATAAGTTTCGTTGTAATCTAACTTGTTTTCAGTGTTGAATGGAATTTCTATTTATTATCGAGTGTCCCCCATGGTCTTAGGTTTGTTTCTACGTCAAGGTGACATTGGAAATTAGACCAACGTATGATGTGTAAATTTACAACAGGAGTCTGAAAATTTTGAGTCTATAAATACCCATTTTCTCCCTTGCCCATGGTTTTAGATTGTGCTAAGCTACAAAAATCTTGTGTTTGTTTCTTTCTTATCTCTTCTCTCGCACTATTGTTTTATTGTCTTGAGTGTGTGTTCCCAATAGAGTACATGTGTGCTTGGCTTAAATTTTTCATAAATCTGTAGATCAGGTTTTCTTTTGGTCAACAATTGTCACGTACAAATGAGAACAAGTTTGATTTTCTTTTGATATGTGATACTAAAAAAGCTAAATTAATGGGCAAAGGCTTTAGAATCTAAAGGGCGCTTAAATGGGAGATTGATTAAATAGAAAAACATATTGCCCATGCTTTATGATTGGTAGATACCTCTCAAATAGAAAGAAAAATTTCTATAATGCAGATTTTATACTCACTACGCTTTATAAACCAAAATGCAAGGCTATTTAAAAACATGATCAAAAAGTGATTGTTGTGAATGTGAGAATTTTAAGGTGGTTATGTGGGATCACTATTAAAGATAAGGAATGAACACATCCATATCCATATTCAATTGAAAATTTCACCAATAGGGAACGATGACTAAAGTAGTTTAGACACTTAAAAATTTAGGCCTAATACATGCCAATGAGAAAATGTGATATGATGGATGTAAGAAAAATGAAAAAGTAGACCTAGAAAAAATTTGAAGTGGGAAAGGATATAAAGATTTGTTTACACAGTTTATGTTTCACTTAACAGAGCAGAATGGTAAAAACATAGTGACCATTGAACTTAAGGCTTTTGTTGTTGATGCTGGTTCACTTTTTGTCGCAAGATTGCAAAAAATTAAAGGGCATGTGTTCTCTTATGATAGTGATGATAATTAATCTATAGGTTATCTAATGCTCTCCACTCCTAAAGTTCTTTTATTAGAGGACATAAATTCCATACATTAAGTGCATCTCACCAACAGTTTACTTCTTTGTAGGTTTTGGACTACCCCATATCCTGCTAATGTTGAGGGTAAGTCTTTGTCTGCAGAGAGACATCAAGAAAGAGAAGTTCAGCCAATGATTAATTGTAACAAAAAGGCAAGCTGTGTGAACAATGTTATAGGTGCTGCAATTGTTTCAACTTGTGTTGTGTATATGATTTTTCTTATGTTCTAACAGGACACTTCTGTCCAGCCTGGTGACATCCTGTATCAAGTTTCTCAAACACACGATGCAATCATGTAATTTTCTGGATTCACGAATGTCACAGAGGGGATCTCCAAGTTCTTTAATAGCTAATGACCAATTATTTCCTTTTCCACTATTTCCTAATTACATATCTTCTTGGAGAGAAGTTGGAGTCCTTCCATTTTAATGTCCTCCTGCACTCCTAAAGGATACGATTTCATTATGATAATTTAGATTACTAAGATCATAGGATGGGTTCAACATTATTTTGTATTGTTATAATCATTATTGTCCAAATTGCTAAGATAAAATCTTCACCGTTGGAAGTATGAGGGAGGATAAAAAAATGGGATGATCGTTAATGGGCACATCTTGTGGTTTTTAGTTCATTTTTTCCCCATCCTTCATGTTTAGTTGTTGCCGTCAATATCTTCAGGACCTTGGACAAAACCATCTCTTCTTTGGAGATGCAGCTAGCTGCAGCTAGAGCTTCCAAAGTGAACGGGGAGGAGTCTCTAATTGTCTCCAGTAAAGGAACTGAGCAATTGAAAAAGCGTCCCAAGGCTTTTTTTGTCATGGGAATTATCACTGCATTTAGCAGCAGAAGGCGGAGGGACTCAATCAGAGAAACCTGGATGCCTCAAGGTCCAGTTCACAACTTAACTGTGGATGTTCTTACCTTCCTCAGATCATTTTAAACCCTCGATAAATGTTCACAAAATAGACATCTCTGTTCTTTCTGCATCAAACTTCATTTCAGGAGAGGAACTAAAGAAGTTGGAGAGAGAGAAAGGAATCATAATAAGATTTGTTATAGGACACAGGTAACATTGTAAACTTGTAAATGTTTATTACTCTTCTTTATATTCTTTGTCAAGGGCATTGCTACATATATTGTATACAATTTTCTGTCAGCGCAAGCCCTGGTGGTCTTCTGGATCGGACCATTAATGCTGAAGAGGCCCAACATAAGGATTTTCTTCGATTGGTATGTGATGCTTATCGCATTTGAAACCCAGCATTGACGTCCAAAAATAAGACTTAATGCTTCATATATATATTGTAAAAAAGTTATATTGTTTATGTGCAACCCTCCCACCAAAAAGAATACACAGGTTGTTTTGATTACAAAAATTTCTAACCCAAATAACATTATTCCATTCTTGCATAATTGCTAGTGATAATTTTTAATTTGTTTCCCTTAGTGTGGGGAGTTGGTAAAGTTTATGGGCAGTTTGCTTTGGCTGATCAAATTGACCATTAACAATGCACACCATGAATAAACTTTCTAAATGTTTCATTTGCCTATGTAGCTATAACCAAACAGGTGACTGGTTTATCTCACCCTTTAATCTGGTTGTTGAAACTAATTGCCAAACCATCAATTTTTTTTAATGATAGTTGCTTTCCTTGCATTTTCAAATTGAATTCCTAATTGGTATGTACTTTTGTAAAGTCATCTTAAGGCCTCATTTTTCACTTTTTTTGTGGAGGACAGACATTGGCTCTTCTCTCCATCATCCACTTTTATGGTTTTGTATTTCATTGATTTATTTTGACCATGGTGTTTAGCCTTGTTTTTTTACTCTTCTGGTATATGGGTTACTCTGAAAAAAATATATATATATTTTTGTTGGTACCCTGTTAATGAGTTATATTGTTAATGTAGAACCCTCCAAGCAAAAAAAATGAAAAGAAAAAGAAAAAGAAAAAAACAGGAATGAGTCATTATAGATGAAAATATCTGTATCAGTTGCGATTATATTGATATTGGATAATATGTAGCAATATCAAATATATTAGACGGAAAAAAATTATAAAAATCGTTAGCTGATAGGGTCGTATCGACTGTATCAACCAATTTGAATACTTATCACAATATTGTCACGGTATTGAAAAATATCAGTATTGGGAACCCTAATACCGATATTTGCTAATATTTGCATCAATGCCAATCGTACATTTGATTGCGAACTTGCCAAAGGAGGGCCTTCTGAAGTGGAACAGGTGTTCTTCTTCCTCTGGCTTTTCTGCATACAAAACATGAAGTAAATAACTACCAGGACACCTTCATCCTTAGACCTAAAGCTCAAAATCTTGGTCACGGTAACTCCGTAAAAGCTTATTCGGATGGAAATTTATGCCTTGCAGAACCATGTCGAAGGGTATCACGAGTTGTCCTCAAAAACACAAATCTACTTTTCAACAGCTGTTGCAAAATGGGATGCTGACTTCTATATTAAAGTTGACGATGATGTGCATGTAAATCTTGGTTGGTGTTGCCTAATTCTAAGTTAAACCTAATATTTTTGCATCAAAGTATAGACAGCTGAGTGGCTGATGTATTATGAGCTCGAGTTTGGCATATGATAGGTATGGTGGGTTCTACACTGGCACGCCATAGATCAAAGCCTCGTGCATACATAGGTTGTATGAAGTCTGGACCTGTCCTTGCACAAAAGTGAGCTGATTTAACATCATTTGTTTTTTTTTTTTTTTTTATGTATATGATAGTGCAAAAACGTGTTATTGATTGTTCGTTGACATCTTATGCAGGGGGGTTAAGTACCATGAACCAGAGTACTGGAAGTTTGGTGAGGAGGGAAACAAGTATTTCAGACATGCCACGGGCCAAATATATGCCATCTCCAAAGATTTAGCCACCTATGTTTCAATAAATCGGTGAATACTTTAACTTGGTTTGATTTATCTCTGTGCAACATTTAAGTCTGAAATACAAATTGGTTTTTCTGTTCCTTAGGCAAATACTTCACAGATATGCCAATGAAGATGTATCTCTGGGTTCATGGCTGATTGGCCTAGATGCCGATCATATTGATGATCGGAGCCTCTGCTGTGGGACTCCCTCTGGTAAGATGCTCCCTGCAGGATAAATTGGGGTCATATGTTCTTCTTTTGTTGGCGACTATATTTGAACTTATAACGTGGAGCTCCCATATTTGCCTTTTTCTTGTCTAGAAACCAATAGACTTAAAAGTTTAAGTTGTTTGGTAAAGGACCAAGAATGATTTTATATTATAACACACCTGTCTCACGGAATAATGTTCTGGATTGAAAGCATGGATTAAGCAGAAGCCACTTCATACAATGTGTTGAGACATAATTATAAGAAAATTATGGTTTTAGAAATTGAACTCAAAGATCATTTGATAAAAAAGGCTTTGATACATGTCAAGAAATAAAGAGACCCAACAACCATAAGACTTCCCAACTGTACGAGGAATGTGTAGGCTTCCATTTTGAGCAGTACTGAAAAATTCTCTTTTATGGCGGTGCCCAACAATCAGATCCAGTTGCTGCTACCATGGTTTTCCCTATTTGTTGTTTCAAGAAATCACTACCATATTTGGTAGTAAGTCATCTAACATTGTTTCCTAATATCTGATCGAATTTGACATATCTAGTCAGTCGCTTTATTTGAATGAGACTGTCAAGTTGATAGACACTTTCATCAATCAATATGATGCCTATAATTACTGCAATTGAGCAACATACTGTTACTGACATATATGGCGGCAACATCACTACCATCCTTTTGTGTTCGGATTTCAATCTCAAGCTTCGTGTTTTGTGACAAAAATGGATAGCCGAGTGTACAAAGCTTCTTCTATGTGTAGGGTCCGAATAATGGTGGGATTGGATCTATTGTATACGGTCTTATATTATATAAGTTGTTGTTTCTTCGACTAGAAATCTTTGAGTACTTAATCACATGGTGTTGCTCCAAACCTCCCCTTTCTGTTGCTGTTCATGACCGTTAAAAGAGAAACATCCATCATAAAACTTAACGACCAATCATTAGTACTTGAACCTAGTCAAATTACTGATCTCCTTGGACGTTTTGGTCTAAATTGAATCATTCTTTTAAGTCACATCGTTATTATGTTGTGATTAAGTGAGCTTTTTGACCCCACAATCTTAATGACCAATCATTAGTACTTGAACCTAGTCAAATTACTGATCTCCTTGGACATTTTGGTCTAAATTGAATCATTCTTTTAAGTCACTTCGTTATTATGTTGTGATTAAGTGAGCTTTTCGACCTCAGATTGTGAGGCGAAGGCACAAGCTGGGAACCCATGTGCTGCGTCGTTTGATTGGAGCTGCAGCGGCGTCTGTAAATCAGTGGAGAGGATGGAAGAGGTGCACCGGCGCTGCGGGGAAGGTGATGAAGCTATCTGGCATACTAGTTTCTGAAACATTAGCCCCCATTGGTGGTTGTTAATTTTCATGAGAATTTGTTTTATGATCTTTGTCGTATTGATTATTTGATTTATATATAGGCATCCACCTGCCCCATTTTTGTCCTCTTAATACCCCGGGACAGTTGTGTACGTGTTACACCAATTACTGCACATATGGGCTCTTAGAATAGGAAAATCGATGGAAAAATTACATTTTTTTCTGTGTTTCGTTGACTACTGTGATGGCTTTTTCTTTTGTGCTTACGAGGAGTAAATTTACTTGGAGCGGGTGAAGGTGGGTTGCAATTTTCAACTCGGCTCAAACTCATGAACATGACTCAGATTAGCCATGGATGTGATTATAAGTTGATGAGAGTCTTTTATTTTTATTTTTTAATTTTTTGGGGGGTGTAAATTATAGTTATTATCAACCAGGTAGATTTGAAAACAAACCAGCTGACTTGCAAAAAGAATATATATATATATCACTCTGTTCTCAGATGGATTTTGGGGTCAATTACTCAAAATATATTAAATTCTATTTTATTCTCAAT
>JAODPA010067463.1:0-10569 GCA_025585075.1 Nepenthes mirabilis | reverse complement strand
TGTACAACTTTAAAATTTAATAACTCTGTCAATACTTGTCCAAATATAAGCTTTTTTTTTCAAAAAATTGCATAAATTGTGGATAAAATTTAGATGTATTAGCGTCATGATTTGAGTTTGGGAAGGGGTCGTAAGTCCAATTATTGAGGAAAAAAATGTGTAAAAATCTGTATTTACTAGGAAAAGTGGGGTTTTCCTATTCAAAGCATGCACAGAGAGCTGATGGCAAGATTATTGGGATGATATCTATAAACAAATGGGCAAGGCATTGGTGAAAGGTGTCTACCCTGAGACCACGTGCATTGACGAGACATGTCATGATGAGGCCACATGATACCCTATAAATCCCAGTCATGCCGACGAGGGGCAAAATCTATGGATGAGCAAGTATCATTGAGGACATGATAAGTCATTGGGAACAGTGTGCCAAGATGATCGACACGGAAAGGCTTTGCAAAGCCGTGATGTCGACTCGAGTGCAACAAGGGCACTGCGGAGGCATGCTGGGCACGACAAGGGCATGACATGGGCAGTGTTGGGGAACGACCTTGGCATGACTCGGTTGCCGCTCGGTGCGACAAGGGAGATGCTGAGCATTGCTAGGGCGTGTAGGGAGTGACAAGGGTAGTGCTAGGGCGAGTTGGGGAGCAACCCAGGCACTGCTGGGTGCAACACAAGCGCTGCTGGGATGCACTGGTTGCGACATGGGAGGTGCTAGGGTGCACAGGGGAGCTACTAAGTGCGACATTGGAGTTGCTGGGCAGCAACCCAGGAACTCTTGGGTACTGCTGGGATGCACTGGGCATGACATGGGGGGTGCTAGGTGTGACACTAATTGTGCTGGGGAATGACCCAGGTGCTGCTGGGCGTGACACTAGTTGTGCTTGAGATCGACCCTAGCACTGCCTGACGAAACAAAGTCATTGCTGGGGTGCAATAAGGGCACTGATGGGCCATGACAAGGGAGTAGATGGTGCATGACAAGGTCACTGCTAGGCCGCGACAAGCGAGCCGCACGGGCACAACACCGATGCTTCTATGCACAACAAGGGCACTGATGGGTTGCGACAAGGGGGCTACTGGGGCACGTTGGACGCGAAAAGTGATGCAAGCACTGCTGGTTGTCACAAGGGTACTGTTGGGGTGCGACAAGGGATCAGCACGGGTGTGATAAGGCAGCTGTTAGGGGAGAAGGGATCAGTTGGTGCATGTAGGGATCGATAAGGGCATCGGTGGGGCATGCTGGGGAGCTACTAGGTGCAACATTGGCAGTGCTGGGGAGCGGCCCAAGCACTGTCAGGCATGACATGGGGCTGACAAGGGCCCTGCTGAGTATGACAAAGGCACCACTGGAGCACACCAAGGGAAACAAGAGCATTGCTTGGGTGCGACATGGGTGTCCCAAGGTGCAACAAGGACGCCGTTGGGCATGACAAGGAAGCTGCTGGGTGCCGCAAGGGCACAACATGGGTGGTGTTGGATCCACCCGGGCACTATTGAGGATGACATGGGCACCGTAGGGATGCGGTGGGCACAACAAGGGAACTGCTTGAGGTGCTAGGGAGAAACCCAGGTGCTACTGGGCATGATAATGACATTGGTGGGGCATAACATCAGAGCGACACCAGCACTACTGGGCGTGACGAGGGAGATGCTAGAACATGAAAAGCGTGACACTGGTGCTACTGGGAGTGACAAGGGACCAGCATAGGGGCGACACCATCACTGCTAAGCGCAACAAGGGAGCTACTGGCCGTGATAAAGGCATTCCTGGGAGCACTGTTGGGGGCGACAAGGAAGTTGCTGGAGCATGACAAGCCACATGGGCGCCGTTGGGAGCAACAAGGGACCTGTATGGTTGTGACGCTAGTGCTGCTGAGCTTGGCAATGGAGCTATTGGGTGTGAGAATGACATGACTAGGGCGTTCTTGGTGTGTGACATTGGCGCAACTCCATCACTACTTAGTGAGACAAGGGAGCTGCTGGAGTACAACAAGCGACAAGGGACGGGAGCGTGCACGACCCCAGTGTTGCTGGGTGTGACAAGGGAGATGTTGGGCACGACACTAGCATGACACTAGCATTACTAGGCATGACATGGGAGCTACTAGAGCACGACAAGTGATGTAGGCATTACTAGGAGCGACAAGGGATCAGCATGGGTGAGACACTAGTGCTGCTGGGCACAGCAAGGGAGCTGCTGTGTGTGACATCGGTACGAAAAGGGCATTTTTGGGAGCACTATTGTGCACAAGAAGGGAGCTTCTGGAGCATGACAAGCGATGCAGGTGCCGCTCGGAGTGACAAGGGACTGGCATTGGTGCGACACTAGCACAGTTAGATGCAACAAGGGAGCTACTAGGGCATGACAAGCAATAAGGGACCAACATGGGCGTGAC
Organism: Nepenthes mirabilis; assembly: GCA_025585075.1. Taxonomy (NCBI): domain Eukaryota; kingdom Viridiplantae; phylum Streptophyta; class Magnoliopsida; order Caryophyllales; family Nepenthaceae; genus Nepenthes; species Nepenthes mirabilis. Next base: position 8,170 of record JAODPA010067463.1, on the reverse strand, counting down.
AGCAGTACTACTAGGTGTGACAACAGAGATGCTTAGTGCGACACTGGCACGATACTAGCACTACTGGGTGTAACAAGAGTGCTACTCGAGCATGACAAGCGACACGGGCCTAGCTAGGATTGACATGGTAGCTGTTAGGCACGACATCGGCATGGCATGGGCATTCTTGTGGCATGATACCAGTGTCACACTAGCACTGCTGGGCATAACAATGGAGCTGCTGGAGCACGACAAGCGACACGAGCATTGCTAGACCCAACAAGGGCATCGGTTGGTCACAATAGGGGTGTGACGTAGGGCATCGGTCGAGCACGCTACAGGGCACAACAAGATTGTGGCGCGGTCACTACTGAGCACATGACACTGCCGTTGTAGTTGCGTGACATGGTTCAATTGAATTATTGTTACGGCATAGTAGGGATATGACTTGACACGTTAAGGACGTGGCCGACAGTGCTCCATTTTGTTTCATTTTAGTTATCCTACCTTGAAAAGTTAGTAGTTTTTACAGGAGCATCCTCAGGGTAATGTGGAGTAGGGTGGATAGCTACGGCGGCCACTGTCCGTCCCCGAGCCACCATAGTTTTCACATTGTCGCTCGATTTGGGAGGAGGGATGAATCGAAGTGATGTAGGGCTGAATCTCAGGGGATCGTGGCAGTAAAGCCACTCTACCACATACAATATCCCGTCGAGTATTAAAATTAACTGTAAAGGATTCAACCGCCTGCTCGGTGGAAATTATACTTCTAGGCAGCCCACATGGTGCATCCGCTGTGGGGGCTTGGCCAACGACACGTGCCCTTAGGGGCTAGGCCCCTATTGTGGCTCGGCAAACAAGCGGTGAGCGCATGCATTGCTTCTGTCCTGGATTCTAATTTAGAGGAGTTCAGTCATAATCTAGTATACGGTAGTTTCGCGCCACTGGCTTTTCCTCCAAGTACAAAGACCAATTGTACAAATAAATGGTTCCTTTCGTACTAGGTTGAATTTTCATCGCAACACTGTCATCTTTTTTTTTTTGGTAAGTAAGTATTTTGGATTATAGGGAGAAAAAATTACATATGCTATGTTTTTACTCCAAGTAATTTTGACTTGGAGTAAAAACATAAACTGCTAGGGCATGCCCCGAGCAACTAATACAACAGGAAATCGTAAAAAAAAAAGTGTAAAATAAAAGACCGCTAGGAGGACAAGCGATCAACAAAAACTGTAGAAAATGGGATCTATCTAAATATGGTACATCAATCCCAACATAAACAAGGCATCAATAGTAATTCCAAAGGGAGCCGGCATCGAGATACCAAAACCAACGAACTTCAGCGGGAATTGGCATCTGAAATGTCGACACACAGCATCGCGCAACAGCAACGTCAGATTCCTGCAGCAGACCAGCATACCACGCCCAAAAAAGATTCCATACAAAACGCCCCAGCAAACGCAAATTGGTTGAGGGGTTCTTCCTATAACAGCTCACCAGGAGGCACCGTAGCAGATCAGATTTCCCAGCAACAAAGAGCATTTAGCTGCCACTGCGTTGCACCAGAACTGTGGCAGTTCATCAACAACCAACTAAGTTGAACTTCAAAGGTTAGGACATCAGGAACAAGGTCACAACTGATCTACACCAGCACGCAGCAACCAGGCCTCATCAACCAACATCACGCATACTAAGCATCACCTATGACTATTTTGATGTATAAAAACAGCCAAGTTTCAACCAATAAGAAACGCTACCTATTTTAGAGCCATCATCATTTTCAGCCCCAAGACAGATAATAACATCATTGCAGCACAGCCATCTTATACATTAACCGAACAGCAACAGAGGACCATGGTCATCAGCATCCAACCAGCAAAGCCAGTGCCTGAGTCTCATCATCGACCTTCACAAGCAGAGAAAATCTCCACACATCCGAGAGACAACAGAAGAAGCAAAGCTGCAGCAAATCTCAGCAGAACCAAGGACATCCGAGCATCAACAGCATCTTCTAAACTGTAAAGTGAGAGACACCTTTAAAACACACCAAGCCCAGCTCCATAATCATGCCAGCAATCATCCAAACCAAGATACCCAGAGGTAGAGAGCAAAAGATGAAAAGCAGCTCCCAAGAAATCAACTGCCACTTGGAAAGATACAATCAGATCAGGAAAAACCAGGAACATGTATATGCCATCAGCAAGACCAGCCATGTAGCATAACGGATGGATCCAGGAGCATCCTTTGGCACCCTAGATTTAACTCAGCACAATCAACAAATGGCTTGAAATGCATCACCTATGATTCAGCAACATACCCCGCACCATACCACTGGTAACAATCGCCCCAGTATCATCAGCTCATTCCCCAAAATGCATCAGCATAGATCAAACACTGCTGCCACACTACCCAGTTCTCAATTCACGGACAGCAACATACGCCAACACTCAAAAACTCCAAAACTCCACCAATTTCAACGACCCCAATCCAGACCCGGGCTGGACAATTGCTATATCACCAGCAGTGGAATCCATATCAAGGATCCACCACTCACAACCTTCAGCAGCCAACCAACACCACCCCAATCCCAACAATCAGGACCATGCAAAAGAAAACATCCAGCAGCCATCCAGTACCACCCCACCCACTCTTTTTTTTTTTTGGGGGGGGGGGAGGGGGAGGGAAATTGGGGAAACCGATTTTGAGGGTATAACCCAGGAAAGGAATACTTCACAGGCCAAGAGCTCCTGCAGCATTCAAATGAGAGCAGCCAGAGGGCAGTGCTGCATCCGAACCAAACATGGCAAATCAGCACAAATTTTTTTTTTTAAAGACCCCATCGAATCCGGACCGGCCTAGAGCCATCCCTGTCCGACCAGGATAATGTCAACAGTTTAAGCCTCACAACATTGATCACCATAGAGGAAATATAGGAGAAGTCTTGGGGAGGAGTTTTTTGGAAAATTCGGTAATTGTGTTCCTTCCATATGAAATAAATAGTGGCGGCTAAAGATAAGCACTTAGAGACAGCCTGAAGATTTTTCCCTTTCCACACAGAAGCAGCCCATAGAATATTTTGATACCACTCAGAATGGGGCCAATAGATTCCTGAATGTTTTTGAATCTTAGTCCAAACCGCTCTCGAAAAAGGACAGGAGAAAAACAGATGCTCGAGGTCTTCATTTCCTATATTGCAGAGGATGCATTTGGGTAAAAGGTTTGGTATGTAGTGGAGGCGGTCCATGGTGTTCAGTCTCCTCTTAACAGCGAGCCAAAGGGTAAATGCATGAGATGGGATATGGGAAGGTCCCCAAACCAAGTGAGCCCAGATAACTCGTGGTTTAGGAGGGTGGATGAGAAGATAAGCAGACTTAGACGAGAAACTGCCATTGGCAGTCCCAGACCATTTTAATGAGTCTTTTTGATTGGTACAGGGAGGCTTATTCGGCATATTCATGGCAAGGTGGGAGACCTCAGAGTCAAAAAGGTTAGGCCACACCCATCTGTTATCCCTGATAATAGCATCAACCTTAACATCCCAATGTAGACCTGAGACAAGGCGAGTACGGTCGGTACTCACATCACTCAGAGGGCCAAGGGGGTGCCAGTTGTCGTGCCAAAGGAAAGTATCAGCCCCATTCCCAATGACCTTGACAGAGTACCTTCTCATGAAGGGCCGTAACTTCATTATTTTGCGCCAGCTCCATGGAGCTGCAGCCGGAACCTTAATGGTCCATATACACCGGTCTTTAAGCCTATTTTTGTAAATCCAAGAGCACCAGGCTGAGTTAGGGTCTTTTATTAGAAGGCGCCAAAGAAGCTTGCAATTAAGAGCCTTATTTTGATCCATCAAGTTCTTGATACCCAAACCCCCTTCAAACTTGGGATAGCAAATATCGTCCCAAGCCACTTTAGCATTTACTCTGCCTTCAGACGAACCATTCCAAAGGAAACAGCGTAAGATACGGTCAATAGCCTTAAGAATGGACTTGGGGAGAATAAAAAGAGAAGCCCAATAAAGGTGGGTAGATGAGAGGATAGAGCCAATAAGTTGAAGGCGCCCACCAAATGAGAGCCATCTATTTCTCCATGATGAGATCCTCTTGATGATTCTATCAGTGAGCGACTGGCAGTCGGCGACCGAAAGCCTAGTGGTAATCAAGGGGACCCCCAGGTATCTGATGGGGAGTTTGCCCACTTTAAAGCCCATAATCGCAGCAATATCCTGGTGAAGAGAAGAATCCTTTGAACTAATGAATAGATCGCTTTTATTCGGGTTGGCCAAGAGGCCTGATAAAGTGTGGAATTCTTCAAGGCAGTCCCTGAGAATCTAAGCGGACTGGGAATCCGCATGAGAGAATAGAAGAAGGTCGTCGGCAAAGGCAAGCATAACAATTTGAGATTCAGCGCATTTCTAGTGAAATTTGAAGTTGTTATCCCGCCTTGCCTTGACCTCGATAATGCCATTAAGGATTTCCATCACCAAGACAAATAAGTAAGGGGAAAGTGGATCCCCTTGGCGGAGGCCTTTGCCTCCAGTGAAGAACCCGACCACATCCCCATTGATATTAAGGGAGTACAACGGAGTGGTAACACATTGGCCAATCCAATTGACCATTTGGGGAGGGAACTTCATGAGCGTCAGAATATTGAGGATAAAATCCCAAAAGACAGAGTCGTATGCTTTCATAAGGTCGACCTTCATAGCACATCTAGGCGGATCAAGGCCAAGGTGATACCTATGAAGGAGCTCTTGAGCTAATAGGATGTTATCACTTATCTGATGACCCTCCACAAAGGCCGTTTGGCACCGGTTAACCAAGAAAGGTAGGACAACCTTGATTCTGTTTGCAAGAATTTTCGATATCACCTTGTAAATGACATTACAACATGATATCGGCCGGTAATCAGAGACCGTGTGCAGGGACTGGATCTTAGGGATAAGGCTGATCATCGTGGTATTCAACTGTTTAAGGAGCTTTCCATGATTAAAAAAATCGTGGACAGCTTCATAAACAGTATGACCGGTAATCTCCCATGATTCCTTAAAGAATTTGGAGGTAAATCCATCAGGACCGGGGGCACGGTCATCACCAATGGAGAAAATCACCGTGCGAATTTCCTCCTCACTGACCAGCCCAATAAGGGGGCCAATTAATGTATCCGGGACGGTATGGCGAATGTAGGGGCGGAGTCGAGATGCCTCCGCCATCCCGTGGGATCGACCAGACCCAAGGATCTTTTTGAAGTGGCCCTCGATGAGGTTATAAAGATCCTTCGTCCCTGTAGTTGGGTTACCCGATTCATCAAGAAGAGAAGTGATCCGGTTCCGATTATAGTTCCCACTAACAGTCCTAAAAAAGAAGTTTGTGCATTGGTCTCCCTCTTTGAGCCATTTAATCTTGGCTTTTTGATGAAGGAAATCCGCCTCCTTTGCCATAGCAGAATAATACTCAGCCTTATAAAGGCGTTCGAGATCATTAGTCCCAGAGCGAAAAGTGGGCACAGATTGGACATCTTCAAGGCATTTCTTGGTACACAGGACCTCATCATGAACATTGCCGCATTGTGCATTAAGGCCTTTAAGCGCACTCTTCACCTTTTTGAGAGCGAACACCAGTCTAAACATCGGGGTACCATGACACTCGGTCTCCCAAGCATCCTTGACCACCCGAAGGAAGTTTGGGGACTTGGTAAGGAAGTTATTAAACCTAAAGATCCCGTGATTACGGACGGCCCAACCTGCAGGAAGAAGAACACATGGGGAGTGGTCAGATAATCAAGCAGGAGGAAAAAGTGCAAGAGATCTTCTAAAGAGATCAAGCCATTGGCCATTAGCAACCACTCTGTCCAATTTTCTGAATATGCGAGTGGTGGGGTCACGGCCATCATTCCAGGTGAAAAACTGACCTTCGTGGCTGACATCCTCAAGGTCACAATCCCGAAGGCAGTCATTAATATCAATGGAACACTTATGGTGCCAGGAGCCACCTAGGGCCTCATTCGCTGTACGAATAGCATTGAAGTCCCGAGTGCCTCCTAAGGCTATTCCAAAGGAGTTTTCGAGAGCCGTCTAAGTTAGCACCATATACAAAGGATAGAAGGCAATGAGAATTATCATCAAGGAAGTTCACGTCGGTATGGATAACCTGATCCTCCTTAGAGATGATATTAACAGCCACCTGGAATAGTTCATGGCCCAAAGCCAATGGGGATCAATTCTAGCCGAAATGGAGGCTGCATTTTTCTCAGCGACCTTAGTCTCAACAAGGCCAATAATGGAGCAAGAGTGAGATCGAATGAGGTTGCGAACTTCATGGGCCTTCACAATCCCATTGAGTCCCCTCACAATCCAGCAAGCAATGTTAGACATTAGAGACTAGCATAGGGGGGTTTGCGCTCCACAGACCCCTGTCCATTTTTTATCTTCTTAGCGGCTTTACGGCTCCTACTCTTTGACACATGTTTACCGCAATGGGAGTTAGACTTGTCAGAGGCAGGTCCTGGACTCATTGAGCCATTGGTGCGAGAAAGGGAGGGCTGACCATGGCATTTCTCAGATCCTAAAGTCATCTCCGGAGGAGAAATAGGATGGTCACTGATCGGGGCCTCATCATTGGAACCATCAGTTCCAATACTTGTACTCACAACCTTGGGGGCCGGGAGGGGCTTGAGCTGGGGCTCATCACCAATAGGGAGCCGCCCCTCATCGGACTCCACTGTGAGTGGGGCATGTTGAAATTTAGGAGGGAGGGATGAGTCAGGGTCACTGAGAAGAGGTACCAAAGAACTCTCAATCAGGTGCTTCGGCGTGACGTGAGTCTTAGACTCCGTAGGGTCAACAGAGAGAGGCTCCTGAAGAATGCTGAAAGAATTTTCCGAAGACAAGTCCTTCTGAGCGGACTTACCTAGAAGTATTGCATCTATCGTGCGTGGAGACCCCTTAGGAGAGGTAGTTGCACTGGTGTTTCTAGGAACACCACTCTTCTTCGGGACCTAGGAGGATTTGGTATGAGGGCCCATACTCCCTTTCTTTTTGGGAGCAACACTCCGCGCTGCCTTAAGGTTGTACTAAATCTTAATTTCTCTAAGAAGATCAGTCAATTGGTCAGCGCAGCCATTAGTGTGAATTTTCACAATACCCGGTCGGGGAGCTTCAGCCCCCATTTCGACACAAATTCTAGCGAAGCCAAGCCTCTCAAATTTTTCCGTAACTGGGTCAAAACAAAGGGGTTTCCCAACCGCACTTGCAATCCAGCATAAACCCAGGGGGGTCCAGTATTCAACTAGAACCCCAGTCATGGTGATCCAAACAGGGAAGGATTTATGCTCCTCACGGGATAACACCATGCCCGTTTCCCATTTCTTAAGGAAAATAGAGTGTCCTGCGATGGACCACGGGCCACTGTTTAAACATTTATCCAACATTTCGCATGAGGAAAACCGAAAGAAAAAGAACCCCGATTCATTCCCCGCAACATGCTGTAACTCGAACCTCCTCCAAATTTTCCTTGTTATATTATTTACAGCATTAAAATGAACAGGGTTTCCCACAAAATAACCCACAAGAGTGGCACCCCACAAATCCCGACTCTGCTGGATAACATCCGGAGAGGGGGACAAAATTATGTTCTCAAGATCAGGGGAACAGGGGGGAAGAATTTTAGAGGAATTTTACCTCCAAAAGCCCTCTTTTCTACAATCGAAGCCCAAGAGCCACTCTTCTGGGAGGATCCAAGAGCAGCAGGTTGACGTGAGTCAACAATTCTGCCGGGTTTGAAATCCCCTGTACACTGGCCAGGTAGACCAACCGGTATGTTGGCATCAGACACAACCGAGGGTGACTTCACTGGACCACCTGAGGTAGGAGCAGAGCCAATCACCAGTATTCGATTCCGCAAATCAGATGAAGGACCGACAAAACTGGGCGGACACCCAGCCGAGTAAACAATAGCCCCACCACTGATCGACGCCAACATCAAGCCATCTGCAGTGGGCCTAGCCTCAGCCTCAGGGGTGGAGACCACCAGTGGTGAGAGGGAGAAGTCCTCCTGAGCCTTCACCGAAGCGAGAAAAGCCCCATCAGGGGCACAGAAGACAAGCGAGGAAGAAGAGTTGGACCGGGTGTTCAGGGCACCAACCGAGATAACAGAACCGGGGGTAGAGGAATGAGGGGAGGAGGGAGCAGGGG
>JAODPA010067462.1:0-10564 GCA_025585075.1 Nepenthes mirabilis | reverse complement strand
CGAGTCCCTAGAATCATTTAGACGGAGCTCTAGTCACTCCATTTCGTCAGACACGAACTCTATTGTTTCATCTGGAGGGAAAAAATAGAAAACAGTGAGTTAGATCTCAATAATGTACATGTAGATTTTTCGTAAAGTGTTTATACTGTAAGGCGGATACAAATACATATACAACATAAATATTAAAAAGTAACAGTTGATCGGATCATGGCAGATACATAATGCAAAAGTAATCAGGAAAGCCGGAGCAGTCAATTTTGAAAAACGGGACAGAAAATAGAGTCGATCTTATTATAGAAATTTCTCTCTTTTTTTATCGGTAAAGGACATCGCTAGTGGAGGTGGCAATAATCGAGGATAGATTGTGCATATATCCTCACAATCATGGCAATACCTCATTGTACAAAGCCCCGAGGATGGCTCTCACTTCCTTATTGTACAAAGCCCTGAGGACGGCTCTCACTTCCTCTCTGTACAAAGCCCCGAGAACGGTTTCCTTTCGTTATCTTCGATTACCACCACAATATTCTAAGGCATGCCGGAGAACTTTATCTCCCAGTGCTAAAGTTCGATCTTATTTATCTTATCATAAGGCCGGTTCACTTTTTCTTTAGTTCACATCCCGGACGGGCATAAAATTTTCGATCGTCATATTACAAGCGGATTTTAAATTTATTTTTTCTTATTCAAGTCAAATATAAAGACTTTCAGTTGACATGAAGCCGATTTCAAATCCATAAATCTCATTTTGGTCAATAATTCTTTATTATAACATTATGACTCAAAGTCAGTTTACTTCTCCATTTTTATACAATTCAAATTCAATCATAAGTTGAGCAGAAAGCGGAAAGCAGAAAGCAGAAAGTATGAATTAACCATGAAATTAAAATCATATTTTCAGTCTGATTGTACAGCAAGCATGATATCAGAGATACAGCTTATCAAGCAGTAATTAAAACGATAAATCTGATATGCTATGTGCTGAAGAATTTAAATCTGAAGAGAACACTTGTAATTTTTCTTAAAGTCGGTACTTGAAAACAGAAGTATACTTAAAATTTAAATTTAAAAATGGGAGTACACTTGCCTTAGAAATATTCTTAAAATCTCGGTTTAAAAAGGAAAGGTTCACTTGCCTTAGAAATATTCTTGAAATCTGGGTTTAAAAAGGAAAAGTACACTTGCCTTACTATTGATCGCCCACTCCGACTGAGTTGAAGCTTTTTCTCTTTCTTCACTCCTTATCCTTCTTTCTCACCAGAAGTTTCACACCCACCCCTCAATTGGAGCTCAGTGTATAAAGAGGAGGGATTAGGTGGAGTAAGTGGGGTGGGTTATCTACTTGGTACTTCCCTTCAGGGGTTAGGTGGGAGTGAGTGGGGTAAGTTATCTACTTTATACTTTCATCTAGAAGGCCAACGGGATAGTTCACTTGCTCTGATTTGATTTGGATTTAGTTGGGATCTAACCGTCTAAATAACAAAGTTGGCCATTGCCTTTAGTTTGCCATTAATTTATCCTGGTCAAAATTTTTGAATTTGGTAGTCAATTCTAGCCGGTCAATATTTTCTTCAAATTGGCCAACCTTTCTATTGGTCAACTTTTTCGGTCAACGCTTCTTACTCTAATTCGGCAAACTTTTATTCAAAGCTGGCTAATGTTTCTTTTCTCTTATTCAAGATCGGTCAACATTTCTAAAAATCGGTCTACTCTTTAGTCAACCTTCCGGTCAACATCTTGACGCCGGTCAATGTCTTAACGTTGGTCAATATTTTGATGCCAATCAATATCATGACACCGGTCAATATCTTGACGTTGGTCAATATTCCTTAAAATCGGTCAACATTTTGATTACCATTAGTTCTGGTCTTCCAGTGGTATAAGACCACTTCGGTTTAAATCAAAATCAAAACACTCCGGTTTAAGTCGAAGTCAAAACACTCCAATTTAAGTCGAAATAAAAACACTCATGTTTTTAAGTAGCAATATTTTACTTTGATTTTAAGCTTATTAGATTTCGGGATCTCAGAACTCTCTCATATTTAAAAAAATTTCGTCTCCGAAATTTAAATGAAGTTACATACCTTAATCAAACAAGTGGAGATACTTGCTCCAGAGTTCTTCTTCTCGCTCCCAGGTAGCTTCCTCAAGTGAGTGATTTCTCCAGAACACATTCACCAAAGGAACTGTCCTTGTACGCAACCTTTGCTCTTTTTGGTTGAGAATTTGCAATGGCTCCTTGAGGTAGGATAAATCCTTGTTGATTTCCAATGGTTTGAATTCAATTATGTGTGCAGGATCATAAACATACTTTCGAGCATGGCTACATGGAACACATCATATACTTCTGTTAGACTTTGCGGTAGTGCTAATCTGTAAGCTACTTCTCCAATCTTTTCTAGAACCTCAAAAGGGCCAATAAATCGTGGCTTGAGTTTACCCTTCACTCCAAACTATAATGTTCCCTTAGATGGTGAGACTTTTAGAAAAATAAAATCTCCTATTTCAAAGCTCAATTCTATTCTCTTTCTATCCGCATAGCTTTTCTTTTTGCTTTGAGTGATCCTCAAATTATTATGGATCAATTTAATTTTCTCAACCATTTTCTTTACGATTTTTGGACCCAAAATTCTTTTATCTCTGATTTCTTTATAATGAATCGGTGACCTGCATTTCCTTCCATATAGAGCCTCAAAAGGCGCTATGCCGGTACTAGCCTAATAACTATTATTGTAAGTAAATTCTACCAGTGCCAAGTAAGTATCCCAAGTGCCTTTCATTTCTAATACAGAAACCCTCAACATATCCTTAAGAATCTGGATAGTTCGCTCAGACTGGCCATCCGTCTGAGGGTGATAAGCAATACTAAATTTCAATTTAGTTTCCAATTCTTTATGCAAACTTTTCCAAAACCTTAAGACAAAACGGGAATCCCTATCGGATACAATGGAGGTAAGAATTCCATGTAGTCTCACGATCTCATTCACATATAGCTGAGCTAGCTTATCACGCGAATACGTCGCCTTGATTGTCAAGAAGTGGGCTGACTTTGTCAACTGGTAACTATAATCCAAATGGTATCGTGATTTCTAGGAGTCCTTAGCAGACCCGATACAAAATCTATAGTAATATTTTTCCGTTTTCAACTTGGGATCGGCATTGGCTGTAACAACCCAAAATATTTTCTCCTTTCCACCTTTAATTGCTGACGAGGCATTTCTCCACATAAGCCATGATGTCCTTCTTCATATTCCTCCACCAGAATATTTTCTTCAAGTCTTGATATATTTTATTTGTTTCGAGATGGATGGTATATTTAGACCGATGGGCTTCCTTTGAAATATTTTCTTTTAATTTTTTATCATCTGGCACATATAATCATCTCTAAACCTTAATATTTTATCCGTTCGGATACTGAATTCAACTCGAGACTCCTTACTCAAGTCACTTGCAATTTCTACAAGGAACGGATCATTAACTTGCTTCTTCCTAACTTCACTAACAATCTCAGGTTGGATCTGAAGATAAGATAGGAGTATCCTATTGCTCTTAGCATATCGCTAGACATCACATTGCTTTAGATAGTCTAATAATTTTATTTGCTTGATTTGCAATCGAGCCACAATTCCTGACGGTCGACTTAATGCATCCGCAACCACATTAGCCTTTCTAGGCTTATACTGTATCTCACAGTCGTAATCCTTTGAGAAATCAAACCACCTCCTTTGCCTCATGTGAAGCTTCCTTTGGAAAAATAGATACTTCAAACTTTTGTGATCAAAATACACAAAAATTTTTTCACTATACAGGTAATGCCTCCAAATTTTCAAGGCAAACACCACAGCAGCAAGCTCTAGATCATGAGTAGGGTAGTTTTTTCTATGCACCTTTAGTTGTCTAGACCCGTAAACTACCAGCCTACCATGCTGCATTAATACACAACCCAAGCCCGCCTTAGAGGCGTCACAGTACACCTCATAGCCTCCTGATCCTTCTAGAATCACCAATGCTGGAGCAGTAGTCCGGCGATCTTTCAACTCCTGAAAACTCTGATCACACTTCTTAGTCCATTCAAATTTAACTTCCTTCTTCAGCAATCCAGTCAGGGGCATAGCAATCTGTGAAAAGTTTTTCACAAATCGCCGGTAGTAACCTGCCATGCCTAAAAAGCTTCAAACCTCGGTTACAGAAGTTGGCCTACTCCAATTAGCAACAGCCTCTACTTTCTTTAGATCCATAGAAATACCACCATTTAAAATTACATGTCCCAAGAACATTACTTTCTCCAGTCAGAATTTACATTTTCCCAACTTAGCATACAACTTTTTCTCACAAAGCATTTGAAGTACTATCCTTAAATGAGTTTCATGCTCCTCATAGTTTTTTGAATAGATTAGAATATTATCAATAAAAACCATCATAAATTTATCTAGATACTACCTGAATGCTCTATTCATCAGATCCATAAAGGTAGCAGGGGCGTTCATAAGTCCAAAGGGCATAACAAGGAACTTATAGTGGCCGTATCTCATCCGGAAAGCAGTTTTGGCCACATCCTTTGGCTTAATTCTCAACTGATGTTAACCGAACCTTAGATCAATCTTTAAGAACACTTGAGATCTTTGCAATTGATCAAACAAATTATCAATACGCAGCAGAGGATATTTATTTTTGATCGCGATTTCGTTTATGTGAGGTTCCGGATTTAGGAACTTGATAATAATGAGGTGATTAATATGATAATGATCAATACTAATCCTATGGATCAAGGCAAGTGTTCTCAAGTGTTCTCATAATTCCTAAGATGAATTATGGATAGTTGATAATTCGCATGTTCCAGTGAGAAAGGAATGCAAATTTAGTTGAGAAAATGCCTTCCTAAGCTTGTGACCCTATGATTGCATGATTTTGAGGACTTAGGATTTTAAGTAGTGGCTGATTGGGGAGGCCGATTTGTGTCGTAAAAATGTACAGTCATCTTGACTCTAACCCGATAGGGTGATTGGCGCTCGTAACATTTGGATTGACCCCTAATGGGTCTGATAAGTTCTTGTGGAATGTAATACCCTTGAGATAAGTGGGAGAGGAGTCCAGGTTAGTGTTACCCCCACGTGTATGTCTGGATTAGCCATTGAGGTTTTCTTGGGAAATCTCAGAGGTATTATCTTCAAGGATAGGCATTAAGATTTCAAGAGCCAGTATAGTTGAGTCGCCGAGGAAGATGGTGTTATGATATTGCAAGTGGTTAGATTTGTCTAAAGGATGGGTAGGTGAACCTCAGTGTTTTCTTGTAAGGGTTAGCAGGCATCAATATTGGCAATTTATGCTGTGATTCTTGGACTTGTATGTCTTCGAAGTTTCCTAGGAGATGTGAAAGACGAATTGCGTGTAAGTCCAAATTGGGTGGTATGATGCCATGTCCTTGAATTGGGAGACACAACCGTATTCGATGTTTGGGAGCTAGGAGTTCATAAAATATGAAGTCGTGATCGGAATTGGTTCAGTTGGCTTGTTGGTGCGCCAACGGAATCTTGAGGTTACTAAGTAATCGAATTTTAAGAATTATGGGTAATGATGTAAAGTTATGTTAACTCCTTGGGTGCTCGTTATGGTTATAGTTTTTGATTGTGGCGTATGCTTCCGCGTCTGTGTTGATGTTTTGAGTTTTGTTTCATTTTAGATGACATCTCTCTAGATCTAATACGGTAAGTTAGAAGTTCTATATTGGAGCCATGGATGATATGGCGATGATATGTGATCCTGTGTAATGTGTTGTAGGCTTTGTGTTAAGCCTCTTGTTAGATGTGTGCTTGTACAGGATGGCTTTTAACATGTTGTATTTTGTCGGTTTTCATTCAGATGTAGAGGAAACTCTGCCGAAATTTCTGTAGAATCCATAGAATTAATTATGGCCTGTAGTTATGTTTTTATTGACGGAGGGTTATTTAAGGAAAATGACCTGGTCCGTCACAGTTGGCACGACGGACCCTAGATTAAAACACTAAACCTTTTCACCGCCTGTCCATGACTAAAGGCATCCTTACCTCTCGCGATCGAACTAACCACTATCGAGACATGCTCCCAAGAGTCTCATCGACACAAACATTAATCCATGAAACTTCCATAACACATGGGACCATATCTCTTAATCCTTGAGACCCAAGGTCTTTCTCACGTCAACCAACCAAGGTCAACTTTACTTCCTATCTATCAAGGGGTAGCAACCCATATCTTCTATCAGACATGGAGTCACCGCGACGTTATCCTAGGTCTCAAAATCCACATCTCATCCTTAAGCAATCTACACACACCATCGATATCTTTGAATTCCTCAATGAAGCTATCTCAACATGGACCCAAATATGGTCGAAAGATCAAACCAATAAAATTTCATGAAACACCAACGGACCTACAAAACCCAAACGGCATTTTCTGGACTTCATAGTGGCCATATCCTTAACCTAAATACCACCGGGGCTATAACTTCCATTGATCCACAATTAACACGCTATGGACCCAAATCAATCTTCAAATTCATCAAGCCTTCACGACGGCCCACAAACTACGCCTGTCCATCTACAAAGTCTGCTCATCCAATCATTAATATTCTAAACATTTTGAAATTCGAGAACCACCTTATCGGTCCATCTGTTTACCTCGAAAGTTCTAAAATATTCTACCACGATACCAAAGCCGGTACTTCCACGGCCCTGCTTAAGATGAGATTAAAACAAATCACACAATTCAATTACCAAGCATAATATGTTTATGAACCCAATTCAGATTGACCCGATAACTTACTGACCAAGTCATTTAAACGTTACATCAAGATTGGTACCACAAGATGGTTCAAGTTAACCCAACCAATCGTATACACAAACTCCAAAAATATCACAACCTCGACACCACTTGTATCGAACTTAAATCCTACGGCACTGGATTCTTTCACTTCAGAGGAAAGTGAATATGAGAATACTTGCCTCGACGCGTGCTTTCACCTTTATAGCTAGCTCTCAGACGGATTTGGACTCCCGGGTCTCGATCTCCCTTCTTCTCTCTCTAAAATCGGCGCCCTCTCTCTCTCTAAAGCCCTAGACCCGTGCCAAAAATGAGAGGAGAGAAGGCACGACGTGTATTTATGGCAGATGATATGTGATCCTGCGTGATGTGTTGTAGGCTTTGTGTTAAGCCTCTTGTTAGATTTGTGCTTGTACAGGATGGCTTTTAACAGGTTGTATTTTGTTGGTTTTCGTTCAGATGCAGAGGAAATTCTGCCGAAATTTCTATAGAATCCAAAGAATTAATTATGGCCTGTAGTTATGTTTTTATTGACGGAGGGTTATTTAAGAAAAATGACCTGGTCCGTCACAGTTTAATTCATGATAATCAACACAAAGCCGTAACGACCCATCTTTCTTCCTTACAAATAACACAGGTGCTTCCCAAGGAGACACACTTGGCCTGATAAAACCATTGTCTAACAGTTCCTGTAATTATAATCTTAACTCCTTTAACTCAATAGGGGCCATTCTATAAGGGGCCTTAGAAATTGGACTGACACCGGGAATAATAGAGATCTCAAACTCAATCTCCCGATGCGGAGGCAATCCAGGCAACTCCTTAGGAAATACATCCTCAAAATCGCGGATGACTAGGATGTCCTTAGCCTGCACCTTATGACTCCCAGTGGTGCAGGCATAAGCTAAGTAGGTTTTATATCCGCTTCTCACCAGATGTTTGGCATGTAAGGCCGAGATCAATATAGGCATCTCATTCTTCCTAATGTCTTGGAAGAAAAAGGTTTTCATCCCAGGGATATTAAAATAAATCCTCTTCATAAAGCCATCATTAGTGGCATGGTTTTTAGCCAGGCAATCCATCCCCAGAATCACGTTAAAATCTCCCATATTTAGTAACACCAAATTCACAATTAAACATTGCCCATCTACTTCCATTACGCATCTAGGATATACAATATCAGTAATTATAGGGAATCCAGTAGGGGTAAGCACAGAAAATTCATAATCCAATATGTAAGGGGTAGTGGCAATAAGGCACGCAAATTATGGAGAAACAAAAGAGTGGGTAGATTCTGAGTCAAATAAGATAGATGCAGGAACTCCACAAATAAAAAGAGTACCTTCCACGATATTTGGCGATGCCTCCAGTTCCTGAATAGTCACTGCGAAGGCTTTAGCTGAAATAGTAGGCTTTCTCCCCTTTACTCTCGGGCAATCCTTGATCAAGTGGCCTTACTGTCTGTATTTAAAACAAGCTCTTGTCATCCGGCGGCATGCCTACCCCGGATGCATCCTCCAACAGGTGGTGCAGTGCGCAGCCGACGTCCTTGAATCAATCATCAACTGAGCTGGCACAACACCCTTTCCTTTATCAATCATCCTTGTCTTCTTGGACGATCCAAAAGATCCCCCAACAGGTCCGACACTAACGCCTGCCCAGCTAGGTACCCTCTTTGCGTAAAATTTCTCTATCTCCTCTTTTTTTTCATAAATGACTGCCCTGTCTAGTATATCGGGATACGTCTCAAGCTTTAATGTGGACAGTTATTTCCTGATATCATCCCACAGTCCTTACTGAAACTTCTTCGCCTTTATTAATTCGTCTTCTACATAATGAGGCGAGAATCGGGATAGCTCAGTGAATTTAGCATCATACTCAGTCACCAACATACTCTATTGCCTTAATCTCATGAATTCCATTTCCTTTTGATCTCGGAGATTGGATGGAAAGTATTTCTCTAGGAAAACGTCCTCGAACATATCCTAAGTATCATCTCGTCGGGCACTCCTAGTGCTCTCTTCCTTATGCCCGACCAACTGTCCGCTTCGCCCTCCAACTTATATACAGCGAAGGTGACCTTCACCTGGTCCATACACCCAATTATTGTAAATATTTTCTTCATCATCTTTAGCCATATATCAGCTTCTACCAGATTGGGCTTCCCTAAAAAATCCGGTACTCGCTCCGCCGTGAACCAATCATACGTGATTAGAGCCAGGATGGTCAGAGTTGTCTCGGTCGCAGGGTTTGGAGCCATGTGCCTATGCTTGACAGACTCCACTACGTTGGTCATTCTTTTCAACAAATTTGTATAGGCGGCCTCCCGATCATGGGGTGTATTACGGTCATTCCATCTTCCTCTTCCACTGGCCATCCTAAAATCAAGACAGGCACGATATTATAATCCCAGGAAAAGAAAATATCTGTCAGCTCATTAAAATTGAACCTAGCCTTGGATCTAAGCTTTTTTAGGACTCTAGTCGCCTAAGTTACCCTGCCTACTTCTTACGAAAATTCAGTTTGAAGATTCAAACCTATGCTTCCGCATTTTAGATTGATCGATTCCTAAAGCATCTCATTTCTTTGATACCAATTGTAATGGAACGGATTTTTTTTTACATTCCGCTAGCGACCTCCTAATCACAGGATCACAGATACCATCTAGAACCCATACAAGATATCCATAAAATATGTAGCGGAAGCTAATCTAATAACCTGTCGAAGCATTCACATTCATACCCATAAAACTCGTTTATACATACATAGTCATAAAAGTCAAATTATAAAAATTCATATATTTCAATCGGATCATTACAACAAAGTTGCTTCTTCCGTGGTAACTCCAAAATATGCTTTTGAGTCCTTAGAATCATTTAGATGGAGCTCTAGTCACTCCATCTCACCAGACATGAGCTCTATAGTTTCATTTGGAGGGGAAAAAATAGAAAATAGTGAGCCAAAACTCAACAAGGTACATGCAGATTTTTCGTAAAGCATTTATATGTAAGGCAGATATAGATACATATGCAATATGAATATTAAAAAGTAAAAGTTGACTGGATCATGGCAGATACATAACGCAAAAGTAATCAGGAAAGCTGGAGCAGTCAATTCGGAAAATCGGGATAGAAAATAGAGTCGGTCTTATTATAGAAATTTCTCCATTTTTTTATCGGTAAAGGACATCGCTAGTGGAGGGGGCAATAATCCAGGACAGATTGTACACATCTCCTGACAATCACGGCAATATCTCATTGTACAAAGCTCCAAGGATGGCTCTCACTTCCTCATTTTACAAAGCCTCGAGGACGGCTCCTTTTCATTATCCTCGATTACCACCATAATGTTCTAAGGTATGCCAGAGAACTTTATCTCCCAGTGCTAAAGTCTGATCTTATTTATCTTGTCATAAGGCCGGTTCAGTTTTTCTTTAGTTCACACCCCGGACGGGTACAAAACTTTCGGTCGTCATATTACAAGCCGATTTTAAATACATTTTTTCTTATTCAAGTTAAGTATAAAGACTTTCAATTGATATGAAGCCGGTTTCAAATCCTTAAATCTCCTTTTGGTCAATAATTTTTTGTTATAACATTATGACTCAAAGCCGATTTACTTCTCCATTTTTATTGTAACGGCCCAAATTCTAAAACATAGAAAGTCCCAACCATTAAATTAATATAATGTTGGAGTAAAAGAAAATTTATCCGGTCAACGCCCGTTGACCGAAAATGTGAAGGGTACTTATTGACGTTGACCGGAA
>JAODPA010067461.1:0-10569 GCA_025585075.1 Nepenthes mirabilis | reverse complement strand
TATTAAACATGATGCGTATCTGGATCCGACTTCGAACAGATTCGGATTCGCCCGATTGATTTGATCCGACTCCGTTCGTTAAGTCTGAATCCTGAACACCACTATAGAAAACGAGAGGTCAAGTGCCGACGGAAGGTTGTCCCACCGAAAATACTCCGATACTCAAGTCAGTAAAAAGCCTTCGAACTGAGGAAGGTGAACTAATACGTAAGAGAAAGAGAGAGAAAATAGATTTGTCGGGAGTGTTGGCCTGTAGAAGAAGAGATGATCCCGTGGCCCGTTGAGAGTGAGTTCCCGCTCGCTGTTCATAAAGAGCGAGTGGAAGCTGCGTCCCGAAAGTGTGAAAGCTTTGGAGGACGGTTCTCAGAGAGCCAGAGGAGACTTCTACAATCTGAATACTTAGAGTGGGATTGGAAGGTGAACGCTTTTCAGAGAGAGAGAGTTTTGCTCGAGCACTGTAAGCATTCGTAGCTTAGCCTGTATCAGGAAGTCTCTTTTATCTTAGAAAGCGTGTTTTCTTAAAGTATGTTCTGAAAGCGTTTGTTCTCGTGGAAGTGAGTTAGAGAGCGTCTCCCTTTTAGAGTGGAGACTCAGGGTTTATATAGATGGTGGGGAGAGCCACCTTTCTTGGCCTAGCACTGAGCGGCCTTCTCTGAGTTGGTGGCCGTGACTGGCGTAATTTGATGGATCCTTTTCCTTCTGAACAGTGCAACGGATATCAGATTATCTGCCTTCCTTTCATGTTCTTGTGACCATTAGACTCTGTCGTTGGTGCTGAATCAGTTGCCGCCTATTTTAGAGGAGATCAGCTTTTAAGAAAGCATGTAATCATGGAAAGGATCGTTGTTTTTCGTGTACGAAAATTGGGCCTGGCCCGTGTTAGGTTTCCTGTCTTTTACGGCCTGCTGCTACAATACTTCCGGTCAACAGAAGTGTTGACCGTCTTGAAGGAGCATTGTTGGCCATTTGTTACGCGCTAGACCGTCTAACGTGCGTTGGGCCTTTTTGGACTTTGGACTGCTTTCTTATTGGGCCCACCAGCTATGGGTCTACCCATCACTAGCCCCCCATACTGGTGGTCAAGACTTCGGCTTCCATCATGTTTATGATGGGACATGCTTATTTCTGCTGGCGGAGTTGTTGCCCATCTGAAGAGGTACCTTGAGAGCTTTCAAAATGTTGACCGGATTCGTTGACCGTTCTTGGCGGGTTTTCGGACAATTTGGAGAAGGGAACGTTGGTCTTTTAGCCGGCCTGTCAGAAAAGCAGGCCACATGTTTTTGTGTGGTACGCCCAAGATTTTGGCATTTAATGAGCCGGCGTACTCGATTTGACGGCCTTCTTCTAGGGAAATGACACGCGGCGGTAATAATGGCGCAGGTTTTTGAGATGGTGTGGGGCCCACATGGGTTTTTAAACAGCCAGATTGCTCTTCTTTGAATTCCTTGTGCCATCTTTGCTTCTTTGTCTTCCTTGCCCCGTTCTTTGGAGAAGGAAACACAAACCCTAGACCTGGCCATGTCTTCCGTTGCAAACATTGCCTACGTTCTGAAAGAAACTAACGTGAAGGTCCTTTATGTGGAGTTTAACATTCCACGGGAGATCGCCTTCCGTGTTCCAGAGAAGGACGATCGTGCCTTTCTGCCGCCCAAGGGTTTCGTGACCATTTATGAGGCCCACCTGAGGAGTGGGCTCCGCCTCCTAGTTCCTGACGAACTGATGTCGGTCTTCCAGGCGCTCCGGGTCCCCATCGCCCAACTTCACGCCAACGCCATCAGGTACTTGTGCACCCTTTGTATTTTTCTTCGTCAACGTTCGAGGTTGTTAACAATGTCGATGGTAAGGGCGGTCTTTAAAATTAACCAGAGAGCGGAGTGGATTTCTCTGGCTCCCCGTACTGTCATTAAGATCAGTACCACCATATATGACTCCCTCAAGAACTGGAAGAACCGGTTCTTTTTCGTTAACGTGGGGGAGTCTTGGCCCTTGCCACAGAGTGGGGCGAAGTGCCGGAGGTGTACACGGGGGCACCTCCGGAGACGGCCTCCATGGATTGGTTGGTTGAGCTGATAGTGGAGAACCTGAAGGACTTCCGGAGAGAGCATTTGGTCTCTCGTGCGGAGGCGAATAAGGCTAATTGGGGGCCTCTGTCTCTGATCCAAAAACTAAGGATTCTACCGCCGGAGGTTTCGGAGAGAAAGAAGAGGAAGAAAGACAACATTATTGGTCCCTGCCTGAGCCCTTCCAACCCAAGGCAAAAGAGGGTGGCCTCAGTGGCGCCTTCTTCGTCGTCCTCAGGGCCCAACTACGTTTCTGCTGGGAGTTTAAAAGGCATTGGCGCCCCGTCTAGGGTTGAAGTAGAGGCAGCCATCGAGGCTTATAAGGCCAAGCTGAGTGGCGGCGTGGTCCTAGCGCAGCTTGCGCCATCTGAGCCGACTCAAGAGCCACCCATTGAGGCACCTGAACCGCAGGAGCCGTCAGTTAGTTTTCCCATTGTGGTGACTCTGGAGGAGCAGCTGGAACAGATTTTGGAGTCTCCTGCAGTTTCCGGAGAGCCAGCCAGGAAAGAGGTCACTCCTGAGGATCCCACGACAGAGTTCATGGCTAAGGTTGCTGGCAGCCCCATCGACGTGGGCCCACATCCTGGTTCATCGCCGTTCGCGTCAGAGTTGGGTGCGAGGCCAGAAAAACCGGCGCATAAAATCTGGGAGGTATAAGCTCTGTTGCCTGCCTTTCCATTTGATTTGCCCTTTCTAATCCTTCTTTCCTTTTTATGCAGGCGGATAGAGTCGCGAGCGCAATGGCTAAGGTGCTCAGGCAGAGAAACTTGGCGATCTTCAATAGGGATAAGGAGGTCGCCTGGCTCGAAGCCAAGCTGGCGACTTCAGGGGTTGAGCACCGTGAGGAAACAGCTGCCCTAGAGGCTGTTTTGGCGGGCGTGGAGGCGGAGAACATGAGTTTGAAGGCTGGGGATGCCCGTTTGAGGGAATAAAATGAACGAGCCAAAGGGGGTATCGATTAACTTGCTGGGCAGATGGCAACCTTTGAGAATGATTTGAGTCTCCGTATCCGCCCCCACGAGGTTGAGGGTATGATGCGTGCACGATTGTGGGAAGGGGTCAATATCAATCGGCGTATTGTGCAGCTGATTGATCCCGACTTCCCCGTTGATCTTATTAATTTATCAAACCGGTCGGCACAGCGTAGAAACAGTCTTGTGGGGGAGCCCCGTGACAGCCAAAGGCCCCCGCCACCCTCGCAGCTCTTGTGATTGTATATATATTTTTTTTTTGAATTTTGAATTTGATGTACATCTTGATTCAGCAATAATACACGTAGATATGCTTCTGCCTTTGTACTTTGCATCTTTGGCATTCTTAGCGGTCAACTGAGCAAAGTGAGTTGCTAGTTGGCCGCCAGCTTTGTTTTTGGAGCGTTGAAGATGTCTTCTAGGTCGTTGTGTATGTTAAGCTGGCTTAGAACTTGCCCATGAATAAAGCTTGGCGGCGTTGCCCAGGTGAAGACTTGAGCGGCCTGCTTTAGATGAGCATCTTGCTCCAGTCGAACATTGTTGGCTGATCACGCTATCTCCTCGTGAAGGAGGTCGTCGCACATGCTATATTAGCCTCCTAAGATTTTTTTCGACCGCTAACGGGCCATTTGGATGACCAAGGTTTAGATAAAACCGCTCATGGGTCGCCTGGATGACTAAGGCTGGACTGTGACCACTAATGGGCTGCCTAGATAACCAGGGTTTAGTAACAAGAGGGTGAAGACCCTCCCGACATAATGGCAGCCTAGTTCGATTTGAACCTGCAACGAAAACCATATATCTATATATGCACATTTAGCATGCTAAGAAAACACTCATTTTACTTAGTCGAATCATGCACACAAATGCAAGTCACATACAATTTGCAAAACACATACCTGAGTCCTTACTGGTAGTAACGTTTGAGGTGGATCGTATTCCACGTCTGCGGTACCAACTTTCCGTCCTAGTTCCGGAGTTTGTATGCCCCATTTCGCAGGATGACGGAGACCAGAAAATGCCCTTTCTAATTGGGGGAGAGTTTGTTTCAGCCGACCACCTTTCCTGTGGCCTCGATGTTCCATAAGACCAAATCTCCAACATCGAACGGCGTCGCTTTCACCTTCTTATTATAGTAGCGGGCAACTCGATGCTGGTAGGCTGCGGTCCGTATTCTAGCGGCCTCACGGGCTTCTTCTAGCAAGTCTAGGTGTTCATAGATCTTTTAGAAGTTAGCCTGTGGGTCGAAAGATTCCACCCTAAGACTTGGAAGCCCGATTTTGATTGGGAGCACCTCTTCAGTTCCGTAGCAGAGGCTGAAGGGTGTCTCACGCGTCGGTTCCTTCGAAGTTGTTCGGTAAGACCAAAGGACTGAGGCGAGTTCATCTACCCAATAGCTCCCTGCGTCCTCTAGCCTAGTCTTGAGCCTGTGGAGTAACGTTTGGTTCGTGACTTCCACCTGTCCATTTGCCTGAGGGTACGCCACCGAAGTGTGGACCAGCCTAATCCCAAGGCTGGTGCAATACTTGGTGAAGCATTTCCCCGAGAATTGGGTTCCGTTGTCAGTCACAATGACCTCTGGAACGCCAAATCTGCTGGTAATGTTCTGGCGGACGAACTCAAGTGCATTGTGTTCAGTGATTTTGGCCAGTGGGACAGCTTTGACCCACTTCGTGAAGTAGTTGATACCCGCTATTATGAACTTTCTTTGCCCGGTGACAATGGGAAATGGGCCAAGGATGTCATGCCCTCGTTGTGCGAATGGCCACGGCGCCTGAAGGGATTTCAGTTCTGCGAACGGCTGGTGACGAAGGTTGCCGTGAAGCTGGCAGCTTTCGCACCTCTTTACGAACTCGAGTGCATCCTTCTTCATCGAGGGCCAGTAGTAGTCCGGCCGTATGATTTTGAATGCTAAGTTCTTGCCACCCACATGCGATCCGCAAATCCCAAGGTACACTTCACTCAAGACGTAGTCCGCCTTTTCTGGGGTTAGGCAACGGAGGTACGGAGTCGAATAGCCATAGCGATACAACCGCCCATCGACTATTGTGTACCAACCAGCTGTTCTTTTTATCCGCCTAGCTTCTTCTGCTTCCTTCGGCAATGTTTCGTCCGCTAGATATCGTAGGTAAGGTGTCGTCTAGTTCTCAGTCTTGGAGACCTGCATCGCCTCCTGTCCCTCTATACTGGGTGCGTTCAGGATTTCCCTCATGTTCCTCGAGTACTGTTCTAGATTCTCTGCCGCTACTGCTCTCGCCAGCTGATCGGCCTTCTAATTTTCAGTTCTGGAAACATGGGCTAAGATTAGACTGTCGAAGTTGCAGATGACCTCCTTTGCTCTGGCTGAGTATTTGGCTATATGCGGGTTGTTCGCTTCGAAGTTCCCATTGACTTGGTTGATGATTAGTTCGAAGTCGCTAAACACAGTCAGTCTTTTGGCTGAGCACTCATTCGCTAATCTTAACCCAGCCAGTAGGTCTTCGTATTCGGCGACATTGTTGGTTGCCAGGAAGCCGAGTTTAAGGGAGTATTTTACCTCAAACCCGTCAGGAGTCATGAGGACCACTCCTGCCCCACTGCCTGTGTCAGTGGATGACCTGTCTACGTGGAGCATCCATTCCGGAGCCTCCAGGCGCTGTTCTGCGTTCTCTATGGGCTGTTCTTCAAGGATCGGGGTCGTGGTTTCAATAATGAAGTTAGCCAGAACCTGCGCCTTTATGGCTGGCCTGGGCCTAAATTCAATGTCAAACTCGCCCAACTCGATGGCCCACTTTACCAACCGTCCGGAAACATCGGGTTTCTAGAGTATGCTCTTTAGAGGTTGGTCAGTGAAAACTACGATGCGATGCGCCTGAAAGTAGGGTCTCGATTTTCGCATAGAAAATATCAAAGCTAGGCCAGCTTTTCCGTGCGCGGGTAACGCGTCTCTGGGACGGTCAACGTTTTGCTGACGTAGTAGACCGGCCGTTGGGCATCAGTGCCCTGGCTTACGAGGATGGAGCTGAGGGACACCTCCGACACTGCAAAGTAGAGGTACAGCTCTTCGCCGACTTTGGGCGATGTTAGTAAGGGCGGGCTAGCCAGGTACTGCTTCAGCTCATCAAGGCCGCTTGGCAGTCCGCCGTCCATTGGAAACCGTTCGATTTCATTCCCTTTAGCACTTTGAAGAAAGGCTGATACTTGTCGCCAGACTTCGCTAGGAAGCGGAACAAGGCTGCCAATCGTCCAGTTAGCCGCTGGACATCTTTGACCCGTTAGCCATGTCTGCGAGGGCCTTGATCTTCTCTGGGTTTGCTTCAATCCCTCGTTGGGAGACGATGAAACCCAGAAATTTTTCAGTTGCCACCCTGAAGACACACTTAACTGAATTTAGCTTCATTTGGTGTTCGCGGAGCACCCCAAAGGACTCCGCCAGATCGTTGACATGGTCGCCCATAACTCTGCTCTTGACGAACATGTCGTCAACATAAACTTTCATATTGCGGCCGATCTGTTTTTTGAACATTTTGTTCACCAGCTGCTGGTAGGTGGCTCCCGCGTTCTTCAGTCCAAAGGGCATCACTTTATAGCAACAGATCCCCTGGTCTGTCATGAACGAGGTGTACTCTTTGTCCTCTGGATTCATCCGGATCTGGTTGTAGCCTGAGTAGGCATCCATGAAGCTCAAGAGTTCATGTCCGGATGTGGAGTCCACAAGTAAGTCGATTCTAGGTAAATGAAAGCTGTCTTTTAGGCAAGCTTTGTTAATGTCAGTAAAGTCGACGCACATTCTCCACTTCCCGTTGCTCTTCTTTACCAAGACGACATTGGAGAGCCAATCAGGGTATTGAACATCTCTGATGAATCCGGCCTCCAACAGCTTCCTTACTTCTTCTTAGATGGCAATTAGCTTTTTCACTGAGTGGTTTCTCCGCTTCTACCTGACAGGTTTCCGATTCGAGTCGAGGCCCAACTTGTGGACCATTACCCAGTCTGGAATCCCAGGCATGTCAGTGGGAGTCTATGCGAAGAAGTCAGCATTCCGTCGCAGGAATGAAATCAGTTCTTCGCGTAGTGCGCCGATGAGTAAGCCCCTGATTCGTACGCACCTTTCTAGATCGTCTAGATTCAGTGGGATTAAGTCGGTTGCCTCACTAGACTGCGCTTGCTGCAAGGTTGCCTCGTCTCGATGGTCGAGTTCTCCCATTGTTTTGGTGCTGTCGTTAGGAGCGATTTGAGACATATAACATGTCCGTCCAGTGACTTGGTCACCCAGCACTTCGCCCACACCGTATGGAGTCGGAAATTTTATTTTAAGATGT
Organism: Nepenthes mirabilis; assembly: GCA_025585075.1. Taxonomy (NCBI): domain Eukaryota; kingdom Viridiplantae; phylum Streptophyta; class Magnoliopsida; order Caryophyllales; family Nepenthaceae; genus Nepenthes; species Nepenthes mirabilis. The sequence continues at coordinate 3,237 of JAODPA010067461.1, read as the reverse complement.
GATATTGAAGTGATGGCCCCGAACGTCATTAGGCATGGCCGGCCTAGGATTGCATTGTACACAGAGGGCAAGTCGACTACCAAGAAAGTGAGTGTACGACTCATCGTTCTCGGGTACGTTCCTAGGGTGACTTCAAGTCTGATCGTTCCTTAAACGGGCACTGGTTTATTGTCAAAGCCATACAATGGGACTTCTGCAGATTTTAATTGACTCTTTTTCAAACCAAGTTTAAAAAATGTATCGAGGTAAAGCAAATTACGCGAACTTCCATTATCAATAAATACACGTTTCATCTAGTAGTCGATACTACCGTCAGAAACGAGCACTGATACAATGAAGGGCTTGCATAAGGAAAACTACATGTGTCAAATCATCGTCACTAAAACTAATAACGTTGTCAGTAGTGCACTGCTTCTTACTCCCTGCATGCTGGTCCCTACTGTCCGCCGGAGTCTTGACTGGCCAGGTGGTGATCATGTTTACCACTCCTACTGCGACCCGGTTCCGTGGTGGAGAGACCCCTGATCCTTCTCTACCCGCGTTGCCAGAGCTCTAACCAAGGCTTTTGACGAACCTGTTGAGGTGGCTCCTTCTGATTAGCTCCTCAATCTCCCTCTGAAGAGTCTTGTAGTCCTCTGTGGAGTGCCTAGGAGATCGATGGAAATCATAGTATTTGGCTGGATTTCCTCCCTCCGCCTTCTTAAGTGGTTTCGGCCACTTAAGGAACTTCTCCCCATGAATCTGCATGAGGACGTTTGAGCGCATATCAGTTAAGGGCGTCAGGCTGATGGGTCCGTGGTTCTTGCGTTCCAGTGGTCCAGCTCTGTGGCGCTTTTGATGGGAGTAATCACCACCGTTGTGTTTCTTCTTTCCTTCAGGCGGGAAAGAGTGAGGCTGCTCAGGCTAATCTGGACGTTTCGCCTCGTTGGCCTCCTCAGCCGCAGCATAGGCCCTGGTAATGGCCTCCACTTTCCGAAAGGTCTGCAAATTCTTATGCGCTAGGTGCCTAATAAACTCCCCGTGCACCAGTGTCGAAATGAAACTGCCCAGTTTCATTTCCTCCGTGAGCTAGGGGATCTACCTTGCTTCTGCCACGAAGCAATCCAGAAACCTCCGTGAGTTCTTTCCATGCTTCTGCTTGATATGCGACAAATGGCACGGCTGTTTTTCCTCCCTGCGGCTAGAGGCGTATTGAGATAAGAAAAGATCCATAAGCTCCTGGAAGCTTCGGATCGAGTCTGGAGGGTGATGATGGAACCAGATGCGTGCGTCCCCCTTTAGTGTGAGGGGGAAGCAACGACACATGGCTGCGTCATCCAGCCCCTGTAGACCCAGATGGCTGCGGAAGTGGGCGAGATTGTCAACAGGATCCGCACTCCCATCATAAGTGTCAAGGGCTGGCATCTTGAACTTTGCCGGCATAGGATGGTTTAAGATCTCTATCGTGAAGGGAGATCTGTCGATGTTGGCGGTGCGTTTGTTGTCTTTGAAGACGCGGTTCCATATCTTCTCCAGCCTTGGGTCTGTTGGAGCGGCGTTAGCAGATCTCTTGGAGTTGAGATATGCTCTCAACTCCGTTCTTTCCCGAGCTGGTCCAGCAGCACGACGACTGCTGCCTCTGGCTGATCTCGGGGGCTCCCTCCTAAGCCTAGGGCCTAGAATCTGCTCGGGAGTATCTAGGGTTCCTCCGTTCCGGACTTTCATCCAGAGTTACGCTGATTTCTCGCTCCTCACACCTTAAACGGCTTTGTGCGTGTGAGGATATGGGCGCGGGAGCACTGGTCAGTCTTCCGGTCCGTTGGGCCGGAACTTTCTTTCTTTGACCTCCTCGTCTGGAAGCCGGTGCTAGGGCCACCGCTGGTGCAGCCCCCAGCTGTGCTTACTCCTGGTGGGCACAGAGTATTTGGAGCATCCTGTCCGTATTGTGCATGTGCTCCACCAGGTTTTGGAAAAAAGATGCCGGGATTCCACCGACTACCCTGTTGACCACGGCGCCGATGGCGTGGTCCTGGTTTGGCGAGATTATGTCTCAGGCAGGCTCGCTTGCTTGGGCCCTTGTGTTCACCATTCTGTTGATTGGAGAGGGTTTCTGGGAAACGCGGTCGACTTTTTGTAAACGCTTCCCACAGACGGCGCCAATGATGCGTACTTGGATCCGATTTCGAACAGATTCGGATTTGTCTGGTTGATTTGATCCGGCTCTATTCGCTGAGTCTGAATCCTACACACCACTACAGAAAATGAGAGGTCAGATGCCGGCGGGAGGTTGTTCTACTGAAAACACTCCGACGCTCAAGTCAATAAAAAATCTTCGAACTGATGAAGGTGAACTGATAAGTAAGAGAGAGAGAGATAATAGATTTGTCGAGAGTGTTGGCTTGTAGAAGCAGAGATGATCCCGTGGCCCGTTGAGAGTGTGAGTTCCAACTCGCTGTTCATAGAGAGAGAGTGGAAGCTGCGTCCCAAAAGCATGGAAGCTTTGGAGCATGGTTCTCAGAGAGCCGGAGGAGACTTCTGCAATCTGGAGGCTTAGAGTGGGATTGGAAGGTGAATGCTTTTCAGAGAGAGAGAGTTTTGCTCGAGCACTGTAAGCGTTCATAGCTTAGCCTATATCAGGAAGTCTCTTTTGTCTTAAAAAGCGTGTTTTCTTAAAGTATGTTCAAAAAGCGTCTGTTCTCTTAGAAGTGAGTTAGAGAACGTCTCCCTTTCAGAGTGGAGACTCAAAATTTATATAAATGGTGGGGAGAGCCACCTTTCTTAGCCTAGCGCTAGGCGGCCTTCTCTGAGTTGGTGGGCGTGACTGGCGTGATTTGATAGATCTTTTTTCCTTCTGAACAGTGCAACGGATATCAGATTATCTGCCTTCCTTTCATGTTCTCGTGACCGTTAGACTCTGTCGTTGGCGCTAAATCAGTTGCCGCCTATTTTAGAGGAGATCAGCTTTTAAGAAAGCGTATAATCATGGAAAAAATCGTTGCTTTTTGTGTACGAAATTGCCTGACAAATTGGGCCTGGCCCGTATTAGGTTTACTGTCTTTTACGGCCTGCTGTTACAGTACTTCCAATCAACAGAAGCGTTGACCGTCTTCAAGGAGCGCTGTTGGCCGTTTGTTACGCGCCGGGCTAACGCATTGACCATCTAACGCACGTTGGGCCTTTCTGGACTTTGGGCTGCTTTCTTATTGGGCCCGCCAGCTATAGGCCTACCCATTAAAACATAATAATAATAAAAATATA
>JAODPA010067460.1:0-10570 GCA_025585075.1 Nepenthes mirabilis | reverse complement strand
TACTTTCACCACGTTCAAAATTTTTAAAATCACAATTAATATTAAAATAATTCAATCGGGATCTGAAATATTATAGATATAATCAATTGAGCAATCATCAATATTAATGTAATCCAATTCCAAAGCACTTGTATACTTATTTATTTTATAAGAGTTCATTGAAAAATTACTGTTGTGGAAAAATGTACAGAATGTTAATTTCAATAAATTTAGTAATATTAGAAAAGGTTTATCACTCCAACAAATAATGCACTTCCGATGGAGAATGCATAAAATAAATTTCAATTTAATGACACAATTATAAACCCAAAATAATTCCTATTTAGTATCTTTTATGAGTTTATACAAATTTTATGACATTGCATTATTTTAATCAGTTTCATTACTTATATGATCAACATTTTTACTAAAATATAAAATTTCAACATTTATGATATCATGAATTAAAGAAATAGTATCGTTAGATGTTAAGTCATTATCTTGGCTTTATTCCCCCTCAGCATGCTCTCCTTTATCACTAAGATTTTGTAGCCTCCCATTCGACCCGATACCTTAGTGTTTTCATACGTTCTCCTCAACTTAACCATAGAGTGCCAATAAATATACGCACGCTAACAAAGTTAACGCAAAGGATAATTTATCGGAATTCCACAATGAGATACAGGAACACATTCTGCCATAAACACATGTACGTATAAATANCTCACTTCAGATGCCGGTCCATCAGATCCAAATATTCTTCAAAATTTTCATAATATTCAATTAATTTTTCTCATATCCGATTTACCCAAAATTACCAAAAATAATAATTAATCTTAATTTAGTCCGATAAAAATATTTCAGGATTTCGGGATGTTACAAGAAGAGTGGGTGGAAGAAGAGAGAAGGTCGAGGTCTGGATGGGACCCAGGGGGAGAGCCCAAGAGGCTGGCTATGGCCGCCTCCAGCGGCGCCGATTGTAGATTCGAATTTGGCAGATTCGAATTTGAGAAACCTAGAGAGAGATGAGAGCTTCTCTCTCTAACCAAGCAGAGATTTCCTTCCCCAATAAGTCACTATCATCAAAGTGGCTTTGTGCCTATGTTACATTCATTCCACCAACAAACATACAACCGATTACTCTCCACAATTCACAATATCCACAAAAGAACATATATATAAATTAAGAGATAATCCAAAATTTACAGGGTGATTGCAACATAATATGCAATTTAGGAAAAGAATGCACGAATTTCAACTTCTATAAAAACAGAAATCAAGTTCCTTAAATGAGAAAATACCTTCTTCCACACTTGGGGAGGCCTCCACGTCCTAAACTGTTACCGTAAGTGCCTTGACTACTACTAGTCTCCTTCGTAAGGGACAATTCTTGGCCAGGTGGCCCTGTTGACCACAATTAAAACAGGCCCCCATTACTTTATAACAGATCATCCCCAGATACCTCCTCCCACACTGCACATAGTCCACCTTAGACTCTTGAGGATCGGTTACTGATTGAACCTCAGCGATGTTCTTTCCTTTATCTTCTATCTTCACCCTTTTTTATGGCTCCGGGGGTTCCAAATCCAACTCTGCACTATCATTTGTCCGGCTGGCTGCTTTCTTAGCAAAGAATTTCTGTATCTCCAATTCCTTTTCATATATCAGGGCTCGATCTAAAATTTCAATATATGTTTAGAGCGTTAGAGTCGTCAAATTCCTTAGGTGAGAGTCCTTGGGTGCCCTAGTTTTGCCTGGTCTTCTCTCGCTATCAGCCGGTTTGTTTGATCAGCTTTGTTGTTGCTGTATGAAATCCCTTGATGTTGTCCTTCGTTCATTTAAACTCCTTTTTTGGCTGATGGGTGTTGGCGGACACAATTCTGTTTACTCTATTGTTTATTTTCTTAAAATTGGTGTAGTGACATGTTTCACGTTGCTCGATGTATGCCCTAACATCTTTGTTCTAAATCTAAGTCGGCAAAACACTTGGAAATATGTGTGCGCTGAGGCCAGAGTGACATTTTGATGCCGGAGTGACTTTTGAGGCCGGAGTGGATTTTCAAAACCAGAGTGCCTTGTTGAGTTTGGAGTGGCACTTTGAAGACGGAGTGCCTTTTGTATTTTTTCTTTAAATCTTTAATTCATTTAATTGCAAAAAAAAGGAAGAAAAAAAAATTCAAGAAAGAAAAAAAAATGTAGCTTTCGGGATTGGCTATTCTCACTTTGTTATTTCCCCTTGTTCAAATCCTTTATGGTCTCGACCTCAAGCTGTATTGTTCTGATCTTAAGACCTTATTGTTTTTTCATGGTTTATGTTCCCAAAAAAAAAAATCTTTTTCTTTCTTGCAGGACACTTTTCCATGGGAGTGAACCAATCCAGCCAATGGCTAATGATGCTACCTTGAGTAGGCATTCCCATGGGTTCTTAGAGACGACAAATGAAGACATTGTGTACTTATAAAGCTGATTGATGCATCAATGAAGCTTGCCTATCCAATATACACACTGATGGATGATGAACACGTGATTTGCTAAATGTCTCTTGTTCCCTTTTCTTCGTGGATGCATATTTCTGATTGACAAGACGAGTTTCTTCAGCAAAAGAGATCTGCAACGGTTTAGTTTTTTGTAACCTAGATGAGAATTGTTATTCTGTTTTTTTTGTACGTTTTCATGAATTGGTCTATGGTAGTGCTCGGGATATGCCCTAGCGTGTTGTTCCACCTCTAAGTTGACAAAACACTTGGAGGTAGAACATCGTTTTGTAAATTTTATTTAATTTAATCTCATCTTACTTACCAAAAAAAATACTTGGAAATAGAACAAGGTTTTTGTACCTTTTTTTATTTATAAAATTTAATTACTTACAAAAAAATATCATTCCTTAATCCTTGCTGAATTTTTTTTTGCCTTCCTTAATTCGTCCGCTACAAAATATGGTGTAAATTTGGACAATTTAGTAAATTTAGCATCGTATTCTGCTACAGTCTGACTTCCCTGCCTAAGTTGTATAAATTCTTACTCTTTTTGATCCTGAAGACAGGGAGGAAAATACTTTTCCATCAAGGCTTCTTCGAATATTTCCTAAGTAATCGCATCCTTGGGCACACCTAATGCCCTCTTTTTCATCTCCCACCAATTGTCAGCTTCACCTCCCAACTTATATACCGCAAAAGGGACCTTTTTTTTATCAGAACATTAGATCACTATAAAAATCTTCTTCATCCTTCGAATTGAAATATTTGCCTTTATTGGATCAGGTTCACCGAGGAACTCAGGCGCTCTCTCCGTCGTGAACCTATCATACGTAGTTGGGGCAGGATTTACTAGAACTGGCTTAGGTGTAGGGGACAAAGCCACATGACGCTATTGTAATGACTCAACCACATTTGTCATCCTACCTAACAAGTTCACATACGCGGCTTCTCAGTCGTGAGGAGTACTAGCACCTCTGTGATTATTTCTTCTACTCCATCTGCTTGCCATGCTATATCCTATATCCACAAACGTTAAAATATTAGCCGATCTCAAACAATCAGATTAAAGGGAGGGGTTTAAAATAAATCAATGCTATCTAGAATAAAATCCTTAAAGTCAACCTTTAGACATTCCTTCTAAGTCTAATTACTCCTATCTTTCCTCAACTTAAAACAATTCAATCTGAACCTTCAATTCAATTCAATTTTCCTAAGCCCATAATCGATATCATTCTACTTAATCACTAAGTCCCAATCTATTTCTGACCTACTTATGCTAGCTAGGATACCTAGGACTTAATCATCCTATGTCTATACCTACTCATTTGATCAATCATAATCATTTCCTAAGCTTTTGCATACTATTCAAATCAATTTGTAAGGCATCACTTTTCTCTGATATCAACTCTGACGGAACGATTAAGGATCTCTGCCAAATACATACGAAACAAATGTCCATAAATTTAAAACATTTAAATTCTGCAAAAATTTGGGCAAAATTTCCTCTAAAATTAGACAAAAACCCAATATACAACCTGTACTAAACAACCTATTTAAGACATACTAACAATTTAAATCTTAAAATCCAACAACATCACAAAGCACACAGGATCAACACATGCCATATCCTTCCATGGCTTCAATGTATTATCCCTATCCACTATACAAAAATCAAGATGAGAGATGCCTACTAGGACCTGTACAAAATCCAAAAAATAGAATAACGAAAGCAACTATATCCATAATAGAAACCTACAGAAGCAAGAACAAAACATTCATCATAATATAACATCATTCCACATTATTGTGTTTATACAACTTTCATTACAAAAATGCTAGCTAAAATGGATCCAAAATCCTTCCAATCACCAAAGTCTTTCAAAGTCTTCAAAACTCATGAGTTTTCCTTCCTCTAGCTAGATCTGATTTCAATCCTTATTAGGTTTTGCTTATCTGGAGGGGAATAGAAAGCAAGGAGTGAGCCAGCAGCTCAATAAATGTACCCAAAATAGTGAAAACATACAACATATACATACTATCAAACTGAAACTTAAAAAGGAACGTGGCAAATCATACATGTAGGCGAGTAAAGCAAAAGCGTAAATACGATGCAGAATATAAGAAAACCATGATTGCAGATCCTTAGTTCTTGGTTCAAAGTTCGTATTATTAAGTTTTCATTTAAAACTGTTATCCTCCATACTTTACATCTTGAGGCATCATAGTTCTTTTCACTTTAATTATTACATACCATTCATACTTTATATCCCGAGGGTAGGATGATTCCTTTCACTTTAGTAGTTACTTACCCTCTGTAGTTTACATCCTGAGGGCAGGATGATTTCTTGTTCAGTTTAATTACTTTCCTCCATACTTTGTATCCCGAGAACAGAATGATTCTTTTAGTCCTAATGTCTACTCTTTAGCGTTTCGATCAAAAGACAAACCACACATTACTTAAAGGATGATGTCATAATCATATTATGCTGGCAAACCTACTAATTTACTTAACTAATGATATTCTTATCCTTATTTTCTTAATCTTAACTCTCCATATCTCGAAGACCATTCCAATTCATACATTTGAACATTCAGTCACCATGGAATTATGAGGTGCATTATAAGAGTTATTGTAGGGTGAATCTCAAGTCGCTCCTAATATCTAAGCGAAGGGGGTGCTCTGCCTTTGGTTTAGACGAGATTGTTTCCTCCTACGTAGTAAGGTCATGGAATTATGATCGTTTCAGTTTCAAGGATATTAAGGGCGGCAAAATTAGGGGTACCATTTAGATATTGTGGAATTGGCAAACTAGGATAGCCCATTTATCGTGAATTTGGGTGATTCGACTGGGATGTATAGGTTGGCTCATTGGTATGCCAATAAGCTAGTAAATTTGGTGAGTATTCGAGTTCGAGGATTTTGGGTGATTGTTTCAATTGTGTTACCTAGGTTGATTATAATCTAAAGATTTTAGGCTTTTCTTTAGTTGTATCGATGTCCTTAGGACTTTCCTTAGGTTCAAAATTGTTAGATAACCTAGGAGTTTTATATGAATCAATAGACATGAGTTTTTTTTTTTTGGTAAGTAATGTAGACATGAGTTGTAAGAGGATTTTTAGTATCTTGATAAATGGTTAATCAGAATAGCGCAATAGAAGCATGTGGACCCTTGGCTTAGAAATTTTGGGAATGGGGTTAAGGTTCCAATGGAAGATCATTCTTGAGTCATAGGAGGTATCGAAGTGAAAGCCTATTAGTTGTTTGAGATTTTGTATTAAGTTGGAGAGATAGTCAATAATTAGGCCTATCTTTGAATTTGGGTAGATTATCGTGATGTCTCCTATGTACCAATGAATGAGGAAGTAGGATTATGATTAGGTTTAATTGTTATGGGAGATTAAGGATTCATCTTATAGCGAGATTTCAATCTCGATTTTTGATAAAAGACATTAGAGGCTGAGGATTAGGATGATTTGAATGATTAAGGTTTGCAAGAAATAATTGTCTCTCTAAGAAATTGATTTGAGAATGCGTTGGCAAAATCTAGAAGAACTATCTCCCTATTGTTAAGTTTCGAGGATCGTTAAATTTCGAGGATGAAATTTTTATAAGTGGAAGAGAGTTATAAGGTACTAGTTTACAACATATGGTGATTAGGTATAATTAAATTAAAATAAGTGAATTGAGGCCCTAAATCACAGAAGAAATTGGATCAAGAGGCCCAAATGCTCAGAATTGGAAAAATCGGGAACCAGCGTTGTTAACCTTTAAAAATTGATCCGTAAATGAGATTTGAGTTTTAAATTATGATAATCGCGACTTATTAAGCTAATATAATTAAAATTAGGGTCCAAGGATATGAAATATTGGGTTAGAATGGTCCAAATGGGTCTCAGACGGTACGTGTGCGAAGCCGGCTCGCTGTAGGCTTAACCAAGGCATGATCCATGCACTTTGTGGGCTCGATTCCCCTAGTGAGCGCCAAATCCAACATGCTGGCGCCTGTAGCGCACTCACCGAATGCCAAAGCCATGTTCGGGCTTTTAACCTGTGATGGAACGTATTTCTTTTATTTTTGTACTTTCTGTCAATGACCATACAAAACAAAACCTAAGAATAAATCACATAAAATTCTAAGGAGAAACAGACAGAGTTTCTCCTAAAATTGGACCAAATCAATACATGCAACCTATCCATATCAAGCCAAGATACAAATATAGACTTCCACACATATTCACAATTCATACATAGGATCCTCAGATGCCATGATTTCATCCATGGCTTCAATTAATCAACCCTATCCACTATACCAAAATTCATACAAGAGATGTCGTGTAGGACCTCTACATATCTAAAAAGAAGATAATGGAAGTAGCTATTTAAACCTGCGAAAGCATAATTCATTGTTCCAACAAAATACATAATAAACTATGACATGTCATATAAAATATCCATCCACAAATCAGGCAATTACATGCAAAACTATCAAGTTTTCCGAAACTCTTCAAGATGACTTTGAGGCTCCAAAATCTTTCTTGCTAAGCTTTGCTTATTCTTACTTGTCAAAAACAAATTCTATCATTTCATCTAGAGGGAGAGAATAATGGAGTGAGTCGAAGCCCATCAATGTACCAAAAATATGCAATGTAAACCTTTCATGTAAAACACAATACAATAAAGAAAATATCATATCATATAAAAACAGGAATGCAACAAGACAAAAGTCATGGAAACATTAGCAAAGCATAAATCAATATACAAGTGCCGAAATTCAGAAGTCAGTTCTAATTTCAATCATTCTTCAAAGTTTGACTTTATTTTTCAAAAGGACCTAAGCTAGTAGACCTTACCAGCCGAGGGAACGAGTAATCAATGATAGATTGTGTTCACTCCACACAATCTAAGGCAAAGGTTTGAAATTTCACGTCCATCTCCATTTGATGTCCATGTTCAAATCTCTATCTTCTAATTACGTCCCAAGGAGGGGTGGACCACGTATCACTCCATGGGAGGAGTTGTCCTCGATTACCACTATAACATTTTAAGGCATGCTAGAGAACCTTATCTGACTGTTTAACAGTTCTAGGTCCGATTTTTCTTATCAATTAATTCAACTTAGGGCATTTTGTTTATAATTCATGATCAAATTTCATCATATCTCAAGGCCAATTCAAAATTCATACAATCCATCTTCTAGACATTTCAAAGGGCCTTTACAATTCGATAATAAAGTTCCATGCAAAATTTTCAGATACAAGTCATCTATTAAACTCTAGCGAATCGCCAAATAGCATTCAAATTTCAAGATTCAAAGTTTCTAGACATAAATCCCAAAATGTTTGTGTTAGGGTTTCACGCGAAGCTTCCAGACACAAATTGAACACAAAAAATGGGCTAAATCACGTAATCGGAGTTGAAGTTACATAATCATGAAGCTTAAACCAAAAATCAAGAGATTCTTGCATTTTCATAACAAATCTTAAGGGATGAGGGTTTTAGAGCATGAACAACAAAATAGAGATGTTCAAAAGCAGTAAAAATGGAAAATAAGGTCTGAGGTATACTTTCATTAACCCAATCCACCGTTATTCTTACTTGGATCGGAGCGAAATGGCCAAAATTTCTATTCTCTTCTCTTTTTTCTTTTCTTTTCCTGTAACGCGGGACCGCCACGCGAAAACCCAAAATCATAAATGATCTCATAAATGCATCAATAAATAGTACATATTGATTTTTAATTCCCATAATAAATGTTCTAAATACAATAAATGCTTATAAAAATCTAAACTCTGGGAACGCAATCCCGACAATAAAACCTTGATCAATAAAGTTAACTTTAAAGCTTCCAGTCACAAGCTTCTCATCCCAAGATAGTCTCTATCCTGAAAGTCTTCAGCCACAACTTGATTCCTTCTAACCTGTCATAACTTTATAGTGGAGCCAATAAAACGCAAGGTGAGAATAAGGCCCAGCAAGTAAATAAACAAAGAAATAATGGAATACAATAACGCGTCTCGGAACATAGTTACATAGACAATTATCCGAGATTCAACATGTCGTATCTACGACTCAAAGCCATATGACAACAAGACTCAAGGATGCAAATTGGATTCCACCGAATCCAAGTAACAATCACGGCATAGGTTCCATCGAACCCATCACAAATGAGGTCCCAAATATACATGATATTATGAAAGTCTCCTTGGACCTTATACATCCATGTGAACCCTCAATTTACACACCTGACCCACAGCGGGTAACCTCAAGGTTCTGGTGCTCGCAAGTTTGACAAGCGACCCTATGGTCTCATGATACTTGCCAGCCGTAGTGTACAAGTACCGATCAACACTCTCGTTATCCCATCAGATAACCTTCACATATTCTGTGAACCTCTGATCCCCAGAATATTCATATCATTATTAAGTCAAACCCAGCACCACCTCGGCTCGATATCCACTGATATCTCACAATTCGGTTCACAGGATTATAAGCATCCATCCAAACGACATCAACCTCCGGAATATGGCTTCAGTATTGGAAAAGTGCAGAACACACTAAGATTTCGTAGCCTCCCATTCGACCCGATACCTTATTGTTTTCATACGTTCTCCTCAACTTAACCATAGAGTGCCAATAAATATACGCATGCTAACAAAGTTAACGCAAAGGATAATTTACCGGAATTCCACAATGAGATACAGGAACACATTCTGCCATAAACACATGTACGTATAAATATACCAACCCATATACATATACCAACACACATATATACACACACATATACCAACCTGTGACGGACCGGATTATTCTCCCTCGAATAACCTCCGTCAATGGAAACACAGCCCTAAGCCCATAATTAATACTTATGGATTCTACAGAAAATTCGATAGAGTTTTCTCTACAACTGGATGAAAACAAAAAATACAACCTGTTCAAAATCATCCTGCACAAGCACACATCTAATCAAGAGGCTTAACTCAAAGCCTACGACACCCCACACAGGATCACACATCTGCCATATCATCCATGGCTCCAATACAGTACACAACCGACTATACTGGATCTAGAGAGATGCCATCTAATGAAACCAAAATCAAAAAATATATATACAGACGCGGAAGCATAACTAAATCATCATACATGCGGAAACATAAACAAATCACAAAACGATAACTATAACGGGCCACGCTCAACCCCGAGTGGCCGTCCGCAATCCGATCCAACTCTAAGTCCCAAATCCTTCTGCTCTCGCCGTCCAGCCAATCTCATCAAGCAAGCCTCTCTCCTTGCTCTATCTATCAGGCGCCAGCTAAGTGTTCTCATCTGAAAGGAAAACAACAATAGCAAGAGTGAGCCAACAGCTCACCAAATGTAATCATAAACACCCCTCCAAGACATGTACAAGGACTGAAACGGGAGGGAATACATACTCTCCAAAATCAGGGAACAGGAGAGGGAACAGAAACAACTGGAATCACTTGATTCCCACGGTTCTCACCATTACACTGATTGGTCATCATTTGGATTCACAAGATTCTCATGGTTCTCATCACAGTTTTCACGGTTATATCTTGAATCAATTGATTCACAGGGTTCATCGATTGGACATTATTCATTTTTATTATTATATCATCTTTGCGGACCCCGGCTAGTAGATCGTACTAACCAACGATGCGAGAGAACGAGGACAGGAATGTGTTCGCTACACATTCTAAAGCCACGGCTACTACTTTCGGTCGGTAGCACACGACCCTCGATTGCATCCATGCAACAATCATCACAGACGACTATATCTCAATATGCAGCGTCGATCGACACACCCCACACCCCCGGGGTCTAGGGCAATCCTCGTTCTTCCACAGTAGTTTCCTAAAGCGTACCACAGGCATCACCCGCTCCCACGAGCGGCCGGAATACGTGGCCAAGTATTCCTTAGGTTCACACCGCGATGGACGTGGTATACTAAAGAATACTATCCATACGACTCAGGGTCCTAGTTTCAAGATTAGGTTCAACATTTGGAGAGGGAAATCCACACTCGCCACACACGATCAAATCTCGGGAAATCTCATTCCCATCACAATCATCTCCAACCGGGAGATTACATCAT
>JAODPA010067459.1:0-33407 GCA_025585075.1 Nepenthes mirabilis | reverse complement strand
GAATTTCCTTCGATTGCTTATACGATTCTTATTTTTCTTGAACTTTTTCCCTTAACGATTAACTTTAGAATTTCTCACCTCATTGTCGAAATCATTTTTTTGGAGTCCACCGGTGCCCGTTTCATTGCAAGCGGTATCAATTAGGCATAATTTTTATGATAATTATAAGAAGATAAAACATGTAATTTTCCTTCTTATTCTTGTATAAACAGTGACAGCATTTAGTTAGAGGATTCGGACACCGTGAACGGGTCGATTCTTGTGAAATCGGATACCCAGTCAATATGTATACATTTTTGGGACGTGGTAATTCATATTTTAAGGTCAAATTAACATAATTTGAAGGGGAAAACAGTGAACCTGACTTTGGCATGGGGTTAGGATTTGGCAGTACCAAACCGGTCAATTCGGATCATAATTTGGACAAAGGGCTACATGTTCATATAAATCATAGGTTATGCATTTTTTTCACATATTGGGTGGGTATCGAGATGATAATACCCAATGGGGAACGACTAAAAATTACAAGAGAACAAACAGTGAGTATGAGAACACTTGCCTCGATGTGCTCCAAATTTTCTCCGACTAGCTTGAGCTCGGAATCGGACTCGAAAGCCTCCATTTTCCTTCCTTCTTCACGTGGCTCCTCCTCTCTCTCTCTCTCTCTTTCTCTTTCTATTTCTCTCTCTCTTCCTCTCCCCCCGGACTGCTCTCGCAAATGGCAGGCCGCATATTTAAAGTCGTCGGGCCGCTCGACCGCCCGGCGAGCGAGCAGCGAGCGGCCGGTTCTGGTTCTTTCCGCTCGAGCGGAGCTCGAGCTTCTGGAAAATGTGCTCAGGCGGCTAGCGGGCACGGGAGCTTTCCGGAAGGTTCCGAAAAGTTTGCTCAAGCGGACTTCGAGCGCGCATCAGGCGGCGGGGCTCCTGGATTCTAGGCTCGAGCGGACTCGAGCGTGAGGCGAGCGGGGGAGCTGCGGGTGGCATTTTTAACATCAAAAGTTCCAAGATTTTTACCAAGTTCTTCTAATACATACATTTAATCATCCAATACTCTAATATTATGTAGAGAGATCTTCCTATCCTCATGTTAATTCTATTTTTTTGATTTGGGAACCTCACAGTATCCTTGCCTCAAGTGGACAAACTCTTCCTCCTTCTACTCACAAAGGGTGGATGGGAAGTACTTCTCCATAAATGTATCCTTGAACATGGGCCAAGTACTCTCACTCTTTGGCACACCCATGGCCCTCTACTACATCTCCTACCAATGATGGGCTTCTCGTTCCAATCGGTATG
This sequence comes from Nepenthes mirabilis, assembly GCA_025585075.1. Classification (NCBI taxonomy): domain Eukaryota; kingdom Viridiplantae; phylum Streptophyta; class Magnoliopsida; order Caryophyllales; family Nepenthaceae; genus Nepenthes; species Nepenthes mirabilis. Next base: position 32,112 of record JAODPA010067459.1, on the reverse strand, counting down.
AGACAAACAACATCTGATCCTCCTCAGGACAATACATCACATCAAATACTTTTTTCAGCCACTGGAACCACATATCTGCTTTAATCGGATCTGGCTCCCCAAGAAACTTAGGAAGTCTCTCCTGGACGAATCGGTTATATGCAGACGGTCCAAGATTAGCAGGAACTAGAGTTGGAGTAGGAATATGCATTGGAGTAAGATTCCTCTACCCCATATTCTCTATAATGTTTTCCATACGACCCAACAGATTTAGATACTCGGTCTCTCGATCACGAGGCTGGCCACCTCTATGCGTAGACCTCCATCTTGGTGGCATACTCGGCTACTAATGTCTCTTTTGAAGTAAGAATGAGACGAGTTAGATTTCCATCAGACACTAACTAGAACATAACAATTCTACGCAATTAAACATAGCTAGTAGTCTAAGTAAAGCAACTAAGATAACTAAAACTATCCAATGTAGTTTAACCATCTTATGCCTATATCTACTTATTTTATCTAGCCTATACTATCCTAGGCTTCCACATAAGATTCAGATTAAGCTTAAGGCATCTCATTTCTCATACCAACTGTGATGGACCATGTTTTCTGATCGAAATTCGGTAGAATTTCGACTGTAAAACGGCTATCAAACTAATACAAACCATATAAACAACCCAGTACAGCACAATATATACATCCATACATTCAAACACAAGATCCAAAAAGCCACAATTCAAAACATGTAGTACCGATGTCATAACTCTAGTTCCAACGTCGGCTTAGAAAAGATGCCACTAGGTACCCATAATTGACCATAAAGATTTGCAGAATCATATATATCTATCAGAAACATCAAAAACTATACTACGTATGCATCATCATCATGCACATAAATTAGTATACATAACCATCTAAAAATAGTATAAAATGCTCCATAAGATACAAAATCCAAAAATAACATCCACAAGGCTCATCCTCTAATATCTGCAGCCTAACCAACTCCTAAGCTCCACTCTACCTCATTAGGTATAAGGGTGTGCTTATTTGAAGGAAAGAAAATAGCGAGTGAGCCAAATGTTTAGTAAAGCGCAATAATCAAAGATAGTAAGAAATATACGTAAAATAAAGTTGAGGAAGGATATATGAGCACAATATAAATGCATAAATATGAAGCATGGTCAAATGCACTTTTCGGAATACATTGCTCATTCCCATCATGCTTATTATTTCTTTTGGTTCTAAAACATGTAAAAATTTCTTAACTTTGTGGATTAGGGCCAGTAGGCCTTACTAGCTAATGGTGTAATTGAGGAATGGAATATGTAGTCCCCACACATTCTATGGCGCTAACCATGTATCTCGAATTTAACATCCTGTGGTAGACGATATACCTTCACCCGATATACTGGATTAGATAACAGATAACAGATATACCACCACAGCATCTCTCGTGTTACAGGAGCAATTCCTCAATTTGCTATAGTAATATTCTACGGCATGCCAAGGAATACTACCTTTTGAAATATAAATCATTGTTCTAGATTCTTAATTACTTATTCTTAAGGGACGGTTCCACCAGAAATATATACAGTGTTCTTACTCCCTGGAGAATGAATCATCAGACATAACAAATTGTGGAGTTCCCTTCAGATACTTTGCATAACTTTTAAATTTCATTGACTTAGATACAGATTGCCATTTTCTTATGAGTTCATGTGCTCACATGCTTTCCATTTCAAGCATAAATTATCATATAGCTTATAACATGTAAGAAATTCTTACGACCATGAGAAAAATATAACTTTAGAACTTCCGGATAATAAATTTATTCATAAATGCATACGATATAATTTTTAGAATATATACAAGACAACATATATAACATATATACGGATAAAAATCACTATTCACATCCAAAAATATATTTGGAACACATAAAATTAACATATACAAAATATATGTATATAAATACCAAATAAACGGAGCACCCACATCCATAAAGGTAGGATTACAAATTTCGAAGCCCAAATCATGCATAAATCACAATTTAAATGGATAAAACTGAAGGGGGGCATGGGTAAGGGTTTTCGGGTGCGAAATACCACACAAAACTCACAAATTGAACATAAAATTAGAGTATATTCAAGCTTTTTTTCTTGGGTTTTGTAAAATGTAAACTTAATCGAGTATCAGAATGAGGATTTTTATGACGAAATGGGTTATTTTTTTCTAATAACCTCTGTTAATAATCATATAAAACTAATACCCACAATTTAAAGAATATAAAATTTTTACAGAAAATTAGACAGAGTATCCTCTAAAAGTGGACAAAAACCATATATGAAAGCCTGATAAATCAACCTATACAAGCATATAGATATCTAGACTTCAATATTCAACAAAAACACATGCACAAAACCAACAAATGTCATATTATCTATGGCTCCAACACAATATCTCTACTATTATATTAAATCTAAACAAAGATGCCATCTAGGCCTAAATAAATCCAAAATTCAAATGAATGTGGAAGCAAAATTAGATCCATAAACAACCTACAGAAGCATAACAATAATCAATAATAAATAAACATAGAGCCATATCAAAATTTAATACGTAACATTAAACTCAATTAACTATTTACACAACATTGTATCCATCACATTCTAGGTTCTAAGTCTTCAAAATCTAGTAAATCTCCTCTAGCCAAAATTGCCTCTCCTTGCTTTATCTAATCGAGCGTCAACTCGTGTGTCTCATCTAGAAGGAAGAAGAAGTAAGGGTGAGCTAACAACTCAACAAATACAATCATATTAAAAAATAGTAAACAATATAAGTAAGGTTATGTAGAAGAGGAATATGTGAGTATGAAGGAGATGCATGAACGTAAACTTGATTAGTTATGCTTGGAATACAATTTACTTCTTTTTTTGTTCTTATTTTCTTTTGGACATAGATTAAACATAATTATTCATCTTTACGGACCCGGACTAGTTGACCCTACCGATTAAGGGAGCGAATAATTGATGATAGATTGTGTTCACTCTATACAATCAAAGGCCAAACTCAAAATCTATTATTCTGCGCAATTTGCATCCCTCTGGCGGGATGGTCCACGATTTCCCTCCTGAAGGCAGGTTGATCAAACAATTCACATCTCTACGGTGAGATGATCCAAATTTCTATTATTCAAAATTAAAGCCTTGAGGAAGGATAAACCACATATTACTCCATGAATGGAGCAATCCTTGATTACCACCATAACATCCTAAAATATGTCCATAGTATTATCCGCTACAACACGTGGCTAAGACAATTTCTTGAGTATCCACTGTCACACTAGTGACAAGTCTGGGGACATTACCTATCAAAACATGAATCCGAGTCCTAGTTTCAGGATTACTTATTCATTTGAAGGAGGATTCACCAAACTTATTTCACAAATATCTACATCTAGGAGATCAAATCCATCAAATTTTCAAATGTGAAATTTTCCTCTAATTATTCATATGCTTATTATCTTGCTTGCAAATTTAAGTCTTTTCATGACTTAACTTATATACAAATATTGTATGCACAGAGAAGATTTAGAATTCATACCATCGAAGAGTAGATTGACTTTAAGGGCTTTCAGATACAAATTCCCTTCACAATCGCACATGTCAAAGCTTCCAGATTATTCAATCGAACTTATACAAATATACAAATCACTCAATTAACATTTAAGCATGGGAAAATTATGCAAATTATCGTTCATTGTCCTTAGGTGAACAGTACTCACGTGAACAGTGCACATGAACCGTGTCCAGATACACATAATCGGTTCATTCTCAAAATTTCGGATATCAAATGGGTAATTTATCAAATTCATTGCATAAGTATTCATTATCCTAAGTCATTTTATGCATCAAACTCAAAATCAAAGCTTAAATGGGTTCCAGGGGTGGGTTAGGGTCTCCTTGAGTGAATTTCCACATAAAACCACAAATTTGGATACTCAATTGATAAATTAACTAGTTTAAGTCATGGTTAATCACATTCTAGTTCCAAATCAAGCAAAAGCCCAAAAAATTGGAGGGTAAATTGTCCGGGCATGAGGTTAGGATTTTCTTATCTAAAACCGATCAAAATTACAGATTTTGGGCATGTGATTCACATATATGCATGCTTGGGTCTTAGGAACTACAAAATATAAACGTAACCGAGTATCAGAATGAGAATACATGAAAAAAAGAAATAAAAGTACAAGAAAATGAAAGAGGAGGGTATGAGTGCACTTCCTTGGACCCGATTTGTGACGGCCCCGGACGTATTCCACTACATACGACCGTCGTCAAGCCTAACCACTACAACACATACGGTATAAATACTAATTAGGTGGATATAAAAATTTTTCTTTTCTTTTATATATACTTTATATCGCGTACACAGAATTGCTTAAGGCCAAACTCCTTGAGTTGGCCATCAAAGTTTAACCTTATACTTTTCCGGCCAACATTAAGGTTGGTCGGACATGAAGACCTTGACGTGAAATGAGATGCTACTAGGAAAGTCAACTTTAATTTCCCATATTGTGATTATGGAAACATGCTAACATCCATTAATTCTTTTACAGCGAAAATGTTTTACAAGTCCTTCCCAAAACATTAAAAGAAAATACATCAATTCCTACACTCCTTTGCTGATCAGCTCCGGCCAGCCATGCTGTCTAGCTACACCACATGACTCTATTCAATTTCATCCTCCATAAGCTTCTCATCATCTGAAAATAGCAAGAGTGAGCTACAAAGCCCAGCAAGGTACCCACATGCAGAAAACATCAACATACATATCATCAGATCAAAATAACATAAACTTAGCATATAAAAATCACCATATCATTTCTTCTTAAGTTCAGGAATCTTTATTCTTATTCTTATTATCTTGTCTTCAGAAAATTTATAAAACTGTATGAAATTCTTATCATCTTTAGGGACCAAACGGGAGCGGACAACATCAAGGAAGGGTTGTGTGCTACCCCACAACCTAAGGCCGTATCCTCCTATTATACTCCAAGAGGCGGGTGGTAATGCCTTTTTTCCGGCATACGGGGCCATAGTCCATAAGCCTTGTGTCACCAGAAACTTCCCCGTGGCCCAGGGGCAGTCCTCGAGTGTCACTCCAATATCCTTCATCCAATTTTAACAGCAAGTTTGATGGAAACTCGGTTCTTAGTTCATATCATTCAATTACCATCTATCATAGTTCAAAAGTCGGAAGTCATAGAGTCCCACTTACTGGGGATTACATACATTTTTCCTTATTCTTACAGCCTTTATTCTTAATTTCAAACAATTGAAGTTTGTAAAGCCTTTCCTTTAACGTCTTAAAATCGAAAATCTTTTATCGAAGTGTCGGAAGTCTCATTTATCAAAGCAGAAGGTCTTATATTAAAAGCCGGAGGTCATTGATCAAAAGCTGAATACCTTTTCTTTAACAAGCCGGAGGTCATATATCGAAAGCTGTAGGTCATATATCAAAAGTCGGAGGTCTTTTCTCAAAAGTTAGAGGTCTTTTATCAGAGCCGGAAGTCTTTTATGCATATTTAAATCAGATATCTTAAAAACTTGTTCGTGGCCAGAATTCATGTATGGTAAAATGAAGATCTTTTTGAAAACACATAACATAGCTTCCCTTAAACATGACATTAACAGAAATTTAGATGATCAGAACAAATATCATGCATGCCGTAACATAAGTTTATCAAAAATTAGACATACTTACATTGCAAACATGAACTACAGAAAGATGAGTACGCTTAAAGTAAATCATGAATTTGAGGGGGGGTACACTTGCCTGAATCTTTTGACTCCATCCTGGAATTCTAGGTTCTTTCACTAAGAAGCTCAGCTGAGAGCTTTCTCCTAACTTTTTTCCTTATACTCTCTAGTTTCTTATGTATAGGCTTTTGGTCTGACAGTAGTAGGTAGGACAGGTTAACCACTCGGGGGTGTTTGAAAGTCGGTTACTTACTTAGGCATGGTCTTCATAATTAGTCATCACGTCAATCAATCGGGCAGTCAACTCTTCCTTGGCCTCTCTTCACACTTTCCAGTCAACTGACGTTGATCGGATTAAATTTCCCCCTTTCTATCGCTTATCGTCTCCAGAAGCCGTTTAAATGGCCTCCGGAAAAGTATCCAAAAAACTCCTTAGTCTCTTCCGAAATTTGTCTCCGGAAATTAAGTCCCCAAATTCAACATCTCCGGAGATCAAGGTCTCCGGGACTTAAGTCTCCAATTCTCACTCAATCCTGCCCAAATAATGTCTCTGGAAGATTTTCCCAAATTCATTTTCCGAATTCACATAATCATCTTCGGAAATTACGTTCATCGTTTCCGGAAGCCTCCTTAGTGGTCTCTAGAAAGCACTCATTAATCATCTCCAGAACTTAATCCTTCCAATTCAACATCTCTGGAGATCAAGGTCTCTGGAACTTAAGTCTCCCAATTCGACATCTCCGGAGATCAAGGTCTCTGCAACAAAAGTCTCCAAATTCAGCGTCTGAGGTTTCCAGAATTATCATCTCCGGAAGCATGGCCTCCGGAAAGGTCTCCGGGAAAAACTCCTTAATCGTCTCCGGAATGGTCTCCGGAAGATTGGTCTCTGGAATCCTGCAAAAGGTCTCCGAAAATTACTATTTCTTCTTGCCTCCAGAGATCAAGGTCTCTGGAAATCTCTTCCCTTACCGTCTCCGGAGATCAAGATCTCCGGAACTTTAGCCTTCAATATCATCATCTCCGAAGATCAAGGTCTCCGAAAACTCTAGCCCTCGTGTTCAATGTTCTTCGGAGATCAAAGTCTCCGGAAATCATTGTTCCCACTTGTTTTCCAGAGATCAAGGTCTCCGAAAAACTTACGCTTATTGAAACTTGGTCAATATGGCTTTCTCTCGTCTTAACACTTCCGGCCTCCGTCCTTCCTTTCCGGTCAACTATCATTGACTAGTTAAATTCTCCCTTACGTTTTCCGATCAACAGACGTTGACCAGATTAACTTTCTTATTATCTTTTTCAGTCAAGTGCGTTGACCGGATTAATTTTCCTTCACATTTTTTATCCATTCTCTTGACACAAAAGAATTTGGTCTTTATATTTTCGATAACGGGAGATCCCAAAAATTTGGTACATTATAATTCTTCCCTACTTATAGAAATTTTGTCCTCAAAATTTTAAATGAAGTTACTAACCTCAAGAAAACAAGTGGGGATACTTGTTCTGAATCTCTTCCTCTCGTTCCCAAGTTGCTTCTTCTGGCGAGTGATTCTTCTAGAGTACCTTGATCAAGGAGATTGATTTTGTACATAGCCTTTGTTCCTTTTGATCCAAAATCTGCATCAATTCCTCTATGTAGGATAAGTCCTTGTCAATTATCAAAGGCTTTAACTCAATCACATGTGTAAGATCATGGACATATTTCCTAAGTATTGATACATGAAACACATCATGTAATTCTGCCAAGTTTGGTGGTAGCACCAGTCTGTGGGCCACCTCTATGATCCTTTCTAAAACCTCGAAGGGGCTAATAAATCGTGGCTTTAGTTTTCCTTTTACCCCGAATTTGGATGTCCCTTTAGATTGCGATACTTTTAGGAATACAAAGTCGCCTACGTCAAACTCCAATGCAGATCTTCTCTGGTCTGCATAGCTCTTTTGTCTGCTCCGGGCAACCCTCAAATTGTCATCTACTAACTTTATCTTTTCTGTCGTCTCTTTAACAATTTTTGAACCCTAAATTCTTTTATCTCCAGGCTCCTCCAAGTGGATCAGTGATCTACATCTCCTTCCATACAACGCTTCAAAAGGAGTCATGCCTATGCTGGCCTGATAACTGTTATTATATGCAAATTCTACCAAGGCCAAGAAATTATCCCAAGCTCCTTTCATTTCCAAGACCGAGGCTCTTAATGTATTCTCAAGGATCTGAATCATCCGTTCTGACTGGCCGTCGGTTTGCGGATGATAAGCGATACTAAATTTTAACTCCGTTCCCAATTCCTTATGCAAACTCTTCTAAAATCTCAAAACAAAGCAAGGGTCCCTATCAGATACAATAGAGGCAGTCACATCATGAAGCCTGATGACTTCACTTACATATATCTGGGCCAGTTTATCATGGGAGTAAGTCGTCTGGATTGCTAAGAAATGGGCTGATTTTGTCAGCCGGTCAACTATAACCCAAACAGCATCGTGTTTTCTTGGCATCGTTGGTAGACCGGTTACGAAGTCATAGCAATATCCTCCCATTTCCAACCTGGAAGCGGCATCAGTTGTAGCAACCAGATGGCTTTCTCCTTTTTGGTTTCACTTGTTGGCACTCAAGACATTTCTCTACATAAGCTGTGATGTCCCTCTTCAAATTTCTCCATTAGAATATTTTCTTTAAGTTCTGGTATATCTTATTGACTCCTGGATGGATTGCATACCGTGATCGATGTGCTTCCTTCAAAATTTTCTCTTTCAATTCATTATCGTCCGACACACATAATCGATCCCTAAACCTCAATGCTCCATCCTGCCTAACATAAAAATCACTTTGGAAATCTCTGTTTAGATCAGTCATGATATTCATAAGAAAGGGATCATTCTCCTGCCCTCCCTTAATCTCATTTATCACCTCTGCCTGGACTTGAAGGCATGCTAAAATCGTTCGCTTTCCTTGAACATATCGTTGGATGTCATAGTGTATTAGACAATCCAACATCTCCATTTGCTTGACCTGCATCCTTGCCAAGACACTCGGTTGTCGACTTAGCTCATCGGCGACTACATTGGCCTTACCCGGCTCGTACTGAATCTCATAGTCATAATCCTTCAGAAATTCAATCCACCTTCACTGCTGCATGTTCAGTTCTTTTTGAGAGAATAAATACCTTAAACTTTTATGATCAGAATAGACCAAGAATTTCTCACCATACGGGTAATGTCTCCAGATTTTTAGGGCGAATACTACTGCGACCAATTCTAGATCGTGAGTTGGGTAATTCCTTTCATGATCCTTTAACTGACGCGATCCATAGGCAACTACCCTTCCATGCTGCATTAAAACACAGCCCAACACAAACTTTGAGGCATCACAATAGACAATTAGTCCTCCTGATTCATCCGGAATGGTTAGAACCGGTGCAGAAATTAGCCGGTCTTTTAGTACCTGAAAGCTCCTTTCACAGTCGTCGGTCCAATCAAATTTGACCTCTTTCTTTGTTAGTTGGGTAAGTGGCAAGACAATTTGGGAGAAGTTCTCCACAAATCATCAGTAATATCTAGCCATGCCTAAAAAGCTCCATACCTCGGTCACAGAGGTTGGCCGGTTCCATTTCACCACTGCCTCCACCTTCTTAGGGTCGACAAAAATTCCCTCCTTGGAAATGATGTGTCCAAGGAATCCCACTTCCTCTAACTAGAATTCGCACTTATTTAATTTGGCAAACAGCCGGTGTTCCCTAAGAATCAGAAGTGCAATCCTTAAATGCTCCTCATGATTCTCATGACTCTTCGAATAGACAAGGATGTCATCAATAAAGATTAGCACAAATTTGTCCAAATAGGGCTGAAAAACTCAGTTCATCAAGTCCATAAATGCGGCTGAGAGTTAGTTAATCCAAATGGCATCACTACAAACTCATAGTGCCCATATTTAGTTCGAAAAGTAATTTTTTCTACATCATCCTTTCGGATTCGAAGCTGATGATAACCGGATCTAAGGTCAATTTTTGAGAATACGCAAGCTCCTTACAACTGATCAAGGAGGTCGTCTATCCTTGGCAAGGGATATCTATTCTTAGTGGTAATTTTGTTCAACTCCCGATAATCCACACACAACCTCAAGGTTCTATCCTTCTTTCTTACAAACAGGACCGGTGCACCCCATGGAGATACACTTGGCTGGATAAAATTCTTATCTAATAACTCCTACAATTGCTGTTTTAACTCCTTAAGTTCAGCCGGCGCCATCCTATATGGTGCTTTAGATATTGGCGCTGATCCTAGCACCAATTTTATTTCAAATTCTATCTCCCGTCTGGGTGGCAGCCCAGGTAATTCATCAGGGAATAGGTCTTCGAACTCACATACCACAGGAATCTCTTTGGCCAGAGTTCCTTGACTCTCAGTCACACTAGCGAAGGCTAGGTAGGCTTGGCACCCATTACTAATCAAGTGCCCGGCATGGAGGGCCGAAATGAAGCAAGATGCTTCCTTCCGCTAGATTCCCTGAATATAGAAGGGTCTGTTTCCAGGGATAGTGAATTCTACTCTTTTTCGAAAATAATCGATATTGGCTTGATACCTTGCCAACCAATCCATTCCTAGGATTGCATCAAAGTCCTTTATCTCTAGTAAAACTAGGTTAACAGGCATTAAGAATCCATTCAACTCGACTGGACACTCCGGGTACATAACATCTAAAATTACTAATGACCCTGTGAGCAAGGCGACCATCAATGGATAGCCAAAAACTCGGGGGAGTGTCGTAAGACATTTTACAAAATCATGGGAGACAAACGAGTGGGTGGATCCTGAGTCAAAGAGCATGTGACTAAAATTGCCACAGATAGGAAGTGCACCTTCCACTACCTCAGTAGAGGCTTCGGCCTCCTTAGCTGGAACGGGGGACTTGAATTCTGAGGCTCGCTTGTGAGTGGGCAGTCCTTGATCATGTGTCCACCCTGGCCATAGTTATAGCAGACTCCTAACTTCTTATAGCATGGCTTCCCTTCATGCGACCTTCCACAATGAGCACATGGATTGTTGGATACTCGGGAAGTCTGTACGGATTGGTCCTGCTCCCTACTGGACCTTAACGGTTTTGCATTCTTTGAAGGTCCTCTACTAGCACTGGCTCTTGAAGCCTGATTGAAAGTCCTATGTCTGAAGAATTCCCCTCTTTCCAGCTCATTCTCATAAATAACGGCCTTTTCTAACACCTCTCCATACGTAGCCAACTTCAAGGTTGAGAGATATCTCCTAATATCATCTCTTAATCCTTGAAAGAACCTTCTAGCATTTCTCTCCTGGTCTTCCACCATATAAGGAGCATAGCGGGATAATTTCGCAAATTTTGCATCATACTCGGCCACGATGCAAGTGCCATTCCTTAAGCAGAGGAATTCATCTTCCTTCTGTCCGCAAAGGTTAGCAGGAAAGTATTTCTCTAAGAATGCAGCTTCGAACATTCCCCAAGTAATTTCCCTCTCTGGCACCTCAAAGAAGCTCTTTTGAATCTTTCATCAGTGGTGGGACTCACCCACCAGCTTATGGGTGGCAAATAGGACATTATCTCCAGCAGGACACTTAATCACTGCGAATACCTTCTTTAATCGTTGGATCCAGGTGTCCGCCTTCAACGGGTCGGGTTCTCCGGAGAATTCAAGAATTTGCTTATTAGTAAAGCGATCGTAGACTGACATCTCCTGATGAACAGGAATTGGGGCGGTCACCGGAGTTGGTGGAGCCAAGGCTTCTATGACGTTAGCCATCCTGTCCAGCAGATTCAAGTACCTTGTCTCCGGGTCCGGAGGGTTGTTAGTCCGGATGGCTCGTTTTCCTCTATTAGACATTTCCTCAACAACGACTTTGATTTCTGAAAAGAACGTTTTGATCAGACTACTAGCCAAAGGCGGCTAACTTATAGTACTCCGTCCTAAGCATAAGTAACGCTAACCCCTTTCAGCCTTAACTCATCCTGTCCTAAGTTTCCGTATCGATTTAGATCAAACCTAAAGCATTTAAGTTTTCTCTGATACTAGTTGTGACGTCCTCGGACATATTCCACCACATACGGCCACCGTCAAGCCTAACCTTTATAACATATACAGTATAAATACTAACTAGGTGGACATAAAAATTTTTATTTTCTTTTATATATACTTTACATCGCGTACACAGGATCGCTTAAGGCCGAACTCCTTGAGTTGGCCATCAAAGTTTAACCTCATACCTGACCGGCCAATATTAAGGTTGGTCGGACATGAAGACCTTGACGTGAAATGAGATGCTACTAGGAAAGTCAACTTCAATTTCCCATATTGTGATTACGGAAGCATGCTAACATCCATTAATTCTTTTACAACAGAAATGTTTTACAAGTTCTTTCCAAAACATCAAAAGAAAATACATCAATTCCTTCACTCCTTTGTTGATCAGCTCCGGCCAGCTATGCCATCTAGCTACACCACATGACTCTATTCAGTTTCATCCTCCATAAGCTTCTCATCATCTGAAAAATAGCAAGAGTGAGCTACAAAGCCTAGCAAGGTACTTACATGTAGAAAATATTAACATACATATCATCGGATCAAAGTAACATAAACTTAGCATACGAAAATCATCATATCATTTCTTCTTAAGTTTAGGAATCTTTATTCTTATTCTTATTATCTTGTCTTCAGAAAATTCATAAAACTGTATAAAATTCTTATCATCTTTAGGGACTGGATGGGAGTAGATAATATCAAGAAAGGGTTGTGTGCTACCCCACAACCTAAGGTCGTATCCTCCTATTATACTCCCAGAGGTGGGCGGTAATGCCTTTTTTCCGGCATACGGGGTCATAGTCCATAAGCCTTGTGTCACCAGAAATTTCCCCATGGCCCAGGGGCAGTCCTCAAGTGTCAATCCAATATCCTTCATCCAATTTTAACAACAAGCTTAATGGAAACTCGGTTTTGAGTTCATATCATTCGATGGCCATCTATCATAGTTCGAAAGTCGAAAGTCATAGAGTCCCACCTACTATCCGGATTACATACATTTTCCCTTATTCTTATAGCCTTTGTTCTTATCTTCAAACAATTGAAGTCCGTAAAGCCTTTCCTTTAACGTCTTAAAATCGAAGATCTTTTATCGAAGTGTCAAAAGTCTCATTTATCAAAGCAGGAGGTCTTATATTAAAAACCGAAGGTCATTGATCAAAAGCTGAATACCTTTTCTTTAGAAAGCCGGAGGTCATATATCAAAAGCTAAAGGTCATATATCAAAATCCGGAGGTCTTTTCTCAAAAGTCGGAGGTCTTTTATCAAAGTCGGAGGTCTTTTACACATATTCAAATCAGATATCTTAAAAACTTGTTCTTGGCTAGAAATCATGCAAGTAAGGTAAAACGAAGATCTTTATGAAAACGCATAACAGATCTTCCCTTAAACATGACATTAACAGAAATTCAGATGATCAGAATAAATATCATGCATGCCGTAACATAAGTTCATAAAAAATCAGACATACTTACATTGCAAACATTAACTACAGAAAGATGTGTATGCTTAAAGTAAATCATAAATTTAAGGGGGGGTACACTTGCCTGAATCTTTTTACTTCGTCCTGGAATTCTGGGTTCTTTCACTAAGAAGCTCGGCTAAGAGCTTCCTCCTAACCTTTTCCCTTACACTCTCTTGTTTCTTATTTATAGGCCTTTGGTCTTATGGTAGTAGGTAGGGTAGGTCAACCACTCGATGGTGGTTGAAAGTCGGTTACTTAGGCATGGTCTTCATAATTAGTCATCACGTCAATCAATCGGGTAGTCAACTCTTCCTTAGCCTCTCTTCACACTTTCCGGTCAACTGACGTTGACTGGATTAAATTTTTCCCTTTCTATCGCTTATCGTCTCCGGAAGCCGTTGAAATGGCCTTTGGAAAAAGTGTCTCTAGAAATTTCTTCTCTTACCATCTCTGGAGATCATCTTCATGGTCTCCGGAAGTCTTTTCAATGGCCTCCGGAAAAGACTCCGAAAAACTCCTCAGTCTCTTCCGAAATTTGTCTCCGAAAATTAAGTCCCCAAATTTAACATCTCCGGATATCAAGGTCTCCGGGACTTAAGTCTCCAATTCTCACTCAATCCTGCTCGAATAACGTCTCCAGAAGATTTTCCCAAATTCATTTCCCGAATTCACATAATCGTCTTCGGAAATTACGTTTATCATTTTCGGAAGCCTCCTTAATGGTCTCCGGAAAGCACTCATTAATCATCTCTGAAACTTAAGCCTCCCAATTCAATATCTCTGGAGATCAAGGTCTCCGAAACTTAAGTCTCCCAATTCCACATCTCTGGAGATCAAGGTCTCCGGAATGAAAGTCTCCAAATTCAGCGTCTGAGGTTTTCGGAATTATCGTCTCCAGAAGCAAGGCCTTCGGAAAGGTCTCCGGGACAATCTCCTTAATCGTCTCCGAAATGGTCTCTGGAAGATTGGTATCTGGAATCCTACAAAAGGTCTCCAAAAATTACTGTTTCATCTTGCCTCCAGAGATCAAGGTCTACGGAAATCTCTTCCCTTACTGTCTCTAGAGATTAAGATCTCCGGAACTTTATCCCTTAATATCATCGTCTCTGGAGATCAAGGTCTCCGGAAACTCTAGCCCTCGAGTTCAATGTTCTCCGGAGATCAAGGTCTCCGGAAATCATTGTTCCCACTTGTTTTCCGGAGATCAAGGTCTCTGAAAAACTTGTGCTTATTGAAACTTGGTCAATATGGCTTTCTCTCATCTCAACACTTCTGGCCTCCATCCTTCCTTTCCGGTCAACTGTCGTTGAGCGGTAAAATTCCCTCTTACGTTTTTCGGTCAACAGACGTTGACTGGATTAACTTTCTTATTATCTTTTTCGGTCAAGTGCGTTGCCCGGATTAATTTGCCTTCACATTTTTTGCCATTCTCTTGACCCAAAAGAATTTGGTCTTTATATTTTCGATGATGGGAGATCCCAAAAATTTGGTACATTACACGATTTATCACCTTTCTAACTGGCTCTCGGACGAATTCAAACTGATGGGCCTCCATCTTTTTCTTCTCTCTCTAGGTCCCACGCTCCCTCTCTCTCTAAAAAACCAATTTATAACAGCCTCCACTTTCTTTGGATCTACAGCAATCCCTCCATTAGAAATCACATGTCCTAAAAGTGTAACTTCCTCCAGCCAGAATTCACACTTTTTCAGTTTAGCATGTAGCTTCTCTTCCCGAAGTACTTGGAGTACAATCCTTAAATGGATTTCATGTTCCTCATGGCTTTTAGAGTATATAGATATGTTGTCTATAAATACCACCACAAACTTTTCCGGATAAGGCCTAAACACCTTATTCATCAAATACATAAATGCTGCCGAAGTGTTTGTAAGACCAAATGGCATCACAAGAAATTCATAGTGGCCGTACCTCGTTCTAAAAGCAGTTTTGGCCACATCCTCTTGCTTAATCCTCAGCTAATGATATCTAGACCTCAAATTAATTTTTGAAAACACCTGAGACCCTTGTAACTGGTCAAATAGGTCATTAGTATGCGGCAAGGTATACTTGTTCTTAACTGTGATTTTATTCAATTCACGATAATCTTCACATAACTGTAGAGATCCATCCTTTTTCCTTACAAACAACACCGGCACTCCCCATGGAGACACGCTCTGTCTAATGAACCCCTTATCTAACAACTCCTGCAACTATAATTTCAACTCCTTTAATTTGGCGGGTGCCATCCGATAAGGTTCTTTAGAAATTGGAACAGTAACGGGACTAACCTCAATTTCAAATTCAATTTTCTAGTAAGGAGGTAGTCCAGGCAAATCTCCCGGGAATACATCCTCAAAATCACACACCACAAAAATATCTTTGGCCAACACAATATGGCTCCCAATAGTGTTGGCATACGCCAGGTAAGCTTGGCATCCACTTTTCAGTAAATGTTTAGTATGTAAGGTAGAAATCATAATAGGCATTTCTTTTCTCCTAATATGTTGAAATGAGAAGGGTTTAATTCTAGAAATTTTAAAACACACCTTCTTTTGGAAGCAATCAATACTGGCATAATACTTTGCCAACCAGTTCATTCCTAAGATGACATCAAAATCACCCATATCTAGTAATATCAAATCTACTAGGCATTCTCCATCCACCTCAACCACACACTCTAGGTATATAATATCAGTCACTACCGAGGACCTAGTAGGGGTTGACAGAGCTAAAGAAAAGTCCAAGATTCTTGGGGTAGGTGCAATATAACATGCAAACTATGGGAAAATAAAGGAGTGTATAGACCCAAAATCAAATAAAACAGGGGTTAAAACTCCACAGATAAGGAGAGTACCTTCAACCACATTTGGAGACATCTCAGGGTCCTGTACTGTCACTGCAAAAGCTTTAGCTACAATTATTTGCTTTCTTGATTTAACTCTCTTGGGCAAAGGACAATATTTTATCATGTGACCCTATTGGCCACAGTTAAGACATGCTCTGGTCAATTTAAAGTAAGGCCTCCCAGCATGGTCTCTCCCACAACAAGCATAACTAGTGACTGATGTTTGGGACTTCATCACTGGTTGGGATTTAACTATACTTTTCCCTTTAACTGTTGTTTTTGCCTTCTTAGATGTCCTTGAGGGTGCCACATTCAAACCGAAGCTAAAACTTGCCCGGCTAGCAGCTTTCTTTGCAAAAAACTTTTGTGTTTCCAACTCTCTTTTATATATCAACATCCGATCTAGAACATCCACATATGTCTGAAGCTTTTGGATCACTAACTGCCTTCTAATGTCATCCCTTAGTCCTTGGTGGAACTTATTTGCCTTTCTCAATTCATCTTCTACAAAGTAGGGTGCGAAACGGGACAGCTCCGTAAACTAGGCGTCATATTCAGCCACTGTACAGGTCTCTTGTCTTAGCCACATAAACTCCCTCTTCTTCTGGTCTTGAAGACTGGAGGGGAAATATTTTTCCATGAATGTTTTCTCAAACATACCCCAAGTAATTTCTTCATCAGGCACTCCAAATGCCCTCATTTGCAACGCCCACCAATTATCGCCCTCTCCTTTCAGTTTATAGGCTGCAAAGGTAACTTTTTCCTAGTCACTGTATCAGATTACTGTGAAAATCTTTTTCATTCTCCTTATCTAGATATTAGCTTTGACTGTATCCGGTTCTCCCAAGAATTTCGGCACTCTTTCCATCGTGAATTTATCATACATTGTTGGGGCAAGATTTATCGGAGTTGGCTCTGGTGCTAGGATCGGAGCCATATGGCATTGCTCCATAGACTCAATTATGTTCGTGATCCTTCCCAACAGGTTAATATATTCTGCTTCGTTGTCAGGGGGCATATCAGTACTACCCCGGCTATTTCTTCTACTTCTTCTACTGGCCATTTATATATTATTATGAAGAACAAGGTAATATTAGCAAACCTAAAAAATAATATTACAGGGAGGATTCACAGTTATTCAGGAAACTTAGAATAGGTCTCAACGTTTACACCTAATCTTCCCATCTAATATCTATTATCCTTAGTTTGTCTTGCCTATGCTTCCGCTTTATGATCAATCAGTCCTAAAACATCTCGTTTTCCTCTCTGATACCAATTGTGCTGAAGCAGATTTTTTTTATACATCAAAAATCCTCCCGTTAGAATTCGTCCGAAGCTAAGTCCCAAGATAAAGTAATCAAGGGAGACAGTGCAGACTGAAGCAACACATGCAAGCGTACCAAATATAGACTTTATATATATATACTCGCAATGCATACACAGGATCATCCAACGCAATGTAATATTCACGGTTCCAATTCTTTTAACATTTCATTTCATTAAACCAAGTTCGTACAGAGATGCCATTCTAAGCCCTAATGACAACCAAAAGTTAATGGTGGAAGTAGTTCTATTCCAAAATAAATACAAGTGGAAGCATAGTCATTCATTCATTCACAGTTTGAGATAAAGACGTTTAACACTATCAAAATCCTCAAAAATCTTCACCAGGCTCTCTGATTCCAAAATTCCTCCTGGCTAAGCTTTGCCTATTCCTGCTCATCCGGTATCAATTCTACTATTTCATTTAGAGGGAAAAAATTGTAACAGAGTTAGCCGAATCTCAACAAGGCACTAAAAACATGCAATATAAATTATGAATGCAATAACATAGAGTTATAGGAAATACCGAGGTTCATCATGGATGCCGATTCCAAAGTTCCAAATCCGATGTTAATTTTCAACGTTCACAGTTGGGTGTAAAACTCTGGAATACATGATGTTATAATTTTAATGTCAATTTACGAAGTGCAAAGTCCAACGTCAAATCTGAAGCTCTTAGTGCAATATTAAATTCCGAAGTTCATGTACAAGGTTAATTTCCGAAGTTCATAATGCCATGTCATTTTCATTGTTCCAAGGGGACCTAGGCTAGTAGACCCTACCAACCAAGGGGGAGAGTAATCAAGGGTAGATTATATTCAATCCACATAATCAAAGGCCATAGTTCGATAATCATATCCATTTCCATTCAAAATCCAAAGTCTAAAGTTCTATATATCTATCCTCTCTTTACATCCTGAGGAGGGGTAGACCACGTATTACTCCATGGATGGAGTTATCTTTGATTACTACCGTAACGTTTTAAGGTATGCTGGAGAACCTTATCTAACTGCTTCACAGTTTTAGGTCCAAAGCACTTATTCAAGGTTTAAATAAAATTCATCATATTTTCAAGACCGATTTCATAGTTCACACAATCCATGCTCCGGTCAATATTTAAAAGACCTTCACCCTTTTAACTTTTCAGTTTCTGTACAGGATTTTCATGTAGAGTAGTCCGGTCATAAAATGAACAGAAATATGGGCCAGCATATAAAAATCAATGTGGAGAGCTACATTTATGCAAGGCACTTCTGGTTATAATTTGAACAATAAAGCATGTGCTAAACATGAACCAGAGTTAGGAATTTACAAAACGTGAAACTTAGTTCAGATTCATGCATGCTTCGTAATGAAACTTATACTTATCAAAACAATGCTATAGAAAACAAATTCCGAAGTATACTTGCATTAAAACATTATTACAATTTAAACTTGAAAATGGAGGTATGCATTCCTGATTTCCAAATTCTTTCACTCCAATTGGCCTAAGGTTCCCTTTTCCTCCACACCTCTAACTTCTTCTTGCACTGACTTTCTAACTCTTTTTTCAGATTAGGAGTTTAGTATTTATAGAGAAGGGTTAGGTGGGAGCAAGTGGGGTAAGTTATCTGCTTGTACTTTTTTTCTAGAAGGTCAACGATGTAGGTAGGAGTGGTTTACCTACTCTGGGTAGCTGGAAAGAGGTCAACGGGGTAAGTAAATCTACTCTGGCAGAATTTTAAGATCAGTCTTAATCCAATTGTAAACTACTCCAGTTGTTTCCTCATCCTCAAAGCTTCCCAGCATTAGTCCTCATAGTAGGCTAGCAAAGCTGTCCGACAATTTCCTCTTCAAAATGCTGCCCGGCAGATTTGCCACATCGGCAGTCCAACAGGTTTGTTTAAAATCAATCCGGAATTTACTTCTTCAATTGCTGCCTGGCAGATTTGGCTTTAAAGGTAGGCCATCAACTTAAGATGTTAGGCAAACCTAATTTCAAGCAACCCAGTGAGGTGCTTACAAAAACACGCCAGCAAAAGCTGTCTGGCATTTGTTTTCTGAAAAGCCGGTAAGCATTTTCCTTCAAAATTTCAGCCCTTTGCCGGTCAATGAAACCAATTTAAGGTCGACATTTCCTCCTCAAATTTCCGGTCAACAACCATATAATTTCGGTCAACATTTCATCCTCAAATTTTCAGTCAATGACCACATAATTTCAGTCAACACTTATAACTCCAGTCAATATCCATAATTCCGGCCGTCATTAACTCCGGCAACCAACTCCATCCATTATCAACTCCATCCTTCATCAACTCCAACCCTTCATCTACTTCGGCCATCACCTTATCATTATCAACTTCGGCCTCCATCACACCACATCAACATCGGCCTTCATCACACATACCATCAACTTCGGTCTCTATCACACATACCATCAACTTCGGCCTTCACATCAACTTCCTCCTTCAACATTCAACTCCAGCCTTCACATCAACTTCCTCCTTCAACATTCAACTCCGGCCTTCAAGTGGTTTATGGCCACTCTGGTCTCCAACATCAACTCTAACCTTTAAGAGCTCATGTTGTTTTTGGGTTTGGGATCTCACAAAAGCCATTCCCATCTGACTCACGTTGATAGATATCATTCGCTACTAAGTCATGCGCCAGACGAATCTTGTAAATCCTCGAATGAAATTCATGCTTCTGGTGATTCCTTGAATTTGACAATAGGGTCTTCACAACAATGACCTAAATATGGCCGAAAAATTGAACCCATAATATTAAAAGGTATGCCAATGAGTCTACAAATCCCAATAGCATTGCCCGGACTTATAATGACTGTTTCTTAATTCCTAGATGCTGCTACTGACACAATCCTATTTATCCTCAATTGATGACATTTCAGCTACAAACTGACCTTCAAAGGCTCCACACTTTGGCAAAAGGTCAAGTGATGCATCTATTCGTACTGGCACGATAACTTATCAACCGAACACCATTAAAATTAGACTAAGGTTCAGCACCACAAAATAATCCCAGTAAACCTAACAAATTATACCTACGGACACAATAAAACACCGTAGGTACAAGCATGACTAATATCAAACCTAAATCCTTTAATAAATGAACTTAGGAACACAAAGAAAATATATATACTCAAAATTCCAAAATAGTATATCCATTGAAATGTCTAGATTTGGGAATCCTTTCTTCCACTGCGGTAGACAACTCTTTAAAACTAGTGCTATTACCACAAAACCTTGAATCCAGTGCACTAGACAAGACCTCCATCCAACTTGAGAAATGTGGATAATCCCTAATCATGAGGTCGAACAGTCCCCAAATTGAGACATGCTCTTAAAATCCCGTTAAAACAACATATGCATCCATAGAGCATTCCCAACATCTCACACGATATCTGTTATCCTCGAGGCCCATGATTCTTTTCATACTAACCACCTGGGGTCGACTTCCCCTCTTATTCGACATGGGGCAACATTACTTTATCTTCCTTCGAACTTTGAATCACCATCCTCATCATCTCAATCCACAGGATTCATATCGCAATCTCTGTAGAATCTGAGCAATCCAAAGGTTTAAGTACTTAATTATTACTATGTTGATTGTAAATCGACACTCTTGAATACACTGTACCAGAATTAACTCTAAGTTATCTTAATCTCAAGTCATTGATTTCACCCAATCCATCATGCTTGATCATATTACTCAAGCATCCCTTCTTAGCAATTTACTACCCTGAGAACATCAACTTAGAGCTGATAAAACCTTTACTTTGAACCCAAAGTTTGTTAACCTAGACCTCAAATCAATGCCAATTAACTCAAGCACCAAATCGGTACCAATCAAATTTGAATCTCAAGGTGCCTTCCTACAGCTCTCTCAACCTCATGGCCAACCACTGCCATGAATGGATCTTCACATAGGAGCCGCAGCAGCTACTAATATCCTATCTAAAGCCAACAATGCGGTCAAACTATTCTTAGGGTACTATCTAGGGCGCATGAGCTAGACAACCAAGTTCATCATCTATTTTTAACTTAGTTCAAGTCTAAGCTAGCCAACCAAAATAATTAGGACTATTCTATTCTAATTTAATTTTCCTACGCCTATGTCTACTTATTTGATCAATCTTACTCTATCCTAAGCTTTCGCATAAGATTCAAATCAAACCTAAAGCATATCTTTTTTCTAATACCAATTATGACGGAACAGTTTATTTTTTCCTAATAACCTCCATCAATAATCACATAAAACTAATACCCATAATTTAAATAATATAAAATTCTTACAGAAAATTGGGTAAAGTTTCCTCTAAAAGTAGATGAAAACCACATATGAAAACCTGATAAATCATTTTGTGCAAGCATATAAATATCAAGACTTCAATATTCAACTATAACACATACATAGGACCAATAAATGTCATATCATCCATGGCTCCAACACAGTATCTCTACTACTATATTAGATTTAAACAGAAATGCCATTTAGGTCTAAACAAATCTAAAATTTAAATGAATGCAGAAGCAAAACTAGATCCATAAATAACCTGCGAAAGTATAACAATAATTCGTAATAATTAAACATTAAGCCATATCAAAATTTAATACATAACATTAAACTCAATTAACTATTTACACAACATTGTATCCATCACATTCTAGGTTCTAAGTCTTCAAAGTCTAGTAAATCTCCTCTAGCCAAAATCCCCTCTCCTTGCTTTATCTAATCGGGCATCAGTTCGTGTGCCTCATCTCAAAGGAAGAAGAAGCAAAGATGAGCTAACAGCTCAACAAATACAATCATATTCAAAAGCAGTAAATAATATAAGTAAGGTTATGCAGAAGAAGAATATATGAGCATGAAGGAGATGTATGAACATGAACTTGATCAGATATACTTGGAATACAATTTACTTCTTTCTTTTGTTCTTATTTTCTTTGGGATGTAGATTCAACATAATTATTCATCTTTGTGGTCCCGACCTAATAGACCCTACTAGCTAAGGGAGTGAATAATCGATGATAGATTATATTAACTCCATACAATCAAAGGCCAAACTCAAAATCTATTATTCTTTGCAATTTGCAACCCTCTGGCAGGATGATCTACGATTTACCTCCCAAAGGTAAGTCGATCAAATAATTCACATCTCTACAACGAGATAATCCAAATTTCTGTCCTCCAAAATTAATGCCCCAAGGAAGGGCGGATCACGTATCACTCCATGGACGGAGCCATCCTCGATTATCACCATATCATCATAAGGCATGTCCATAGTATTATCCGCTACAATACGTGGCCAAGATAATTCTTTGAGTCTCAACTATCATACTAGTGACATGCTTAGGGACATTACCCATCAAAATATGAATCTGAGTCCTAGTTTCATAATTACTTATTCTTTTGAGGAAGGATTCACAAAACTTATTTCACAAATCTCACCATCTGGGAGATCAAATCCATCAAATTCCTAAATGTGGAATTTTCTTCAAATTATTCATATGCTTATTATCTTACTTACAGATTTAAATATTTTCATAACTTAACTTATATATAAATATCGTATGCACAGAGAAGATTTAGAATTCATACCATCAAAAAGCAGGTTGACTTTAAGAGCTTTCGGATACAAATTCCCTTCACAATTGCATATGTTGAAGCTTCTGGAATATTTAATCGAACTTATACAAATATACATATCACTTAATGAACATTTAAGCGTGGGAAAATTAGGCAAATTATCGTTCAACATCCTAAGGTGAACAGTACTCGCATGAACAGTGTTTGGACATACATAATCGGTTAATTCTCAGAATTTCGGATATCCAATGGGTAATTTATCAAATTCATGGCATTGGTATTCATAATCCCAAGTCATTTTATGCATCAATCTCCGAATCGAAGTTTAAACGGGGTCTAGGCGCGGGTTAGGGTCTCCTCGATTGAATTTCCACATAAAACCATAAATTCGGATACCCAATTGATAAATTAACAGGCCTAAGTCATGGGTAATCATATTCTAGTTCCAAATCAAGTAAAAGCCCCAAAATTCGTGGGTAAATTGTCTGGGCACGGGGTTAGGGTTTCCTTGTCCGAAATCGATCAAAATTACAAATTTTAGGCATGGGATTCACATATATGCATGCTTGGGTCTTGGGAACTACAAAGTATAAACCTAACCGAGTATCGAATGAGGATACCCAAAGAAAACGTAATAAAAATTCAAGAAAATGAAAGACGAGGGTATTAGTACACTTGCCTCGACCCAATTTATCACCTTTCTAACTGGCTTTTGGATGGATTCGGACTCATGGGCCTCCATCTTCTTCTTCTCTCTCTAGTTCCCACGTCTCTCTCTCTCTCTCTCATAACCCAAAAATGGCCAAAAAATAACACAGGAGAAACCCTCATGTGCTTAAATACCCCGAGTGGTGCTCCAGCACTAATCGGGTTGTAATCGGGCATTCCTCGAATGCAGAGGTTCTGTGTTTCGCACCTAGGTGGCACCTTAGGTGCTGGTTGGGCATGGGTAAGGCCTGCATAGAGCCTGTAGCAAGCCTACTTCATTTTTTCACCGTCCGGAACCCGTTTTGACCCATATAACCTTATTTTTTATATCCTTGAACCCTAATTTTTCACATCCTCATTTATAGAAATTTCGACCTCGAAATTTAGCAAACCATAACTTCGACACCAAAAGGGGGTAAATCGTTTCCAAACCCTTCGTAATTGTGAGGTTCCAAGTTTAAGGGTATGGTAGTTAAGGGGTAATCGTCATATTGATAATTAATAATAGACCTATTGAATGATGAGGGGATGTGAATATGGTGAAAAAGTAGAAAATAATTCAGAATTTCTTCTGCTGAGGTGCGGGGCCAGTAGCTTGTACCCGCCGCTGGCCGCTCGAGTGGGAATTCCAGAATCGCGCCCGCCTGATGCTCGCTCGAGCCGCGCTCGAGCAGTGGCGCGGTATAAAGTCATGCCCTGCCTTCTCCTCTTCATTTTTCTCTCGGCCCTAGGGTTTTAGAGAGAGAGAGGGGCAATCCTAGAGAGAGAAAATTGGAGAACGAGGCCCGGGAGTCCAAATCCGTCCGATAGCCAGTTATTAAAGTGAAAGCACGCTTCGAGGCAAGTGTTCTCATACCTACTAACTTTCCTCTTTCGTTGGTTTATGTTGATTATCGGGTATTTTCGTCTTGATACCCACCTGTAACCTAGAAAATGTAGTACCCGTGTCTTGAGACCAAGGATGGTATGATTTGTTGGTTGATTTGCTTACCGATTCGTCCGGTGGAGCTTCGTAAAACCCTAACTCATGAAATTTTGGGGTTTTCCCATTTTCCACCTGTGAATCGTTAAGTTGACTTCAAAATGTGAATCCCCACATCCCTATTGTGTATATATGTTGGTCGTGCGAGTGATCTCGCACGTTATGACTCGTTCACGACCTCCGAGTCCTCTAAAAACGCACTTTTACTGTTCATCCGTGATTAAAATGTGAAATTGCACGTTTTGCTTCTATCTAATTGTGATGAGACTCATGTTATGTGTTGATGTGAAAGTGTAAGTTTCAAAATGTATAATTGCACATCGGAAGCATGGGAACGTGTTCCGGAGGCTTCTAAGGTGGTGGTTGTCCACCGGAGGTAAGGAAATTCAAACTCCTTGTGAACTCGGACTGAATTGTTATAAAGATTAATCCCAAAGAAGGAATAAAGTTAAGTAAGTAAATGGAGGGAGACCCACTAGGTATGTCGTGGTGAATGTGATCTCTCGGATGGAGACATGTGATGGGAATGGGATTTCCCAGATTGTGAATGAGTATGCCGAGTAGTGGGTCCTCCCTCCCGGAAAGTTGAACCTTAAAATTAGGACCATGGTTGATAGGGGTGGTGTCCTCTAGCTTTCCACGTACGTCATGGTGGGAACCCAAGGAATACTTCGGCCGCCCTTGGGGGTGGGTGATGTGCATGGCACGCTCTAGGACACTACGGAGAAAGAACAAGGATTGCCCTGGTCCCCGAGGGATATAGGGTGTGTTGAGACGGCCAAGTGCTGCAGGCCTAAAATGTAGCCGTTAGTTTAGTGTTGCATAGTGGATATGCCACCGGTGGTCGAGTGCTGCAGACCTAAAATGTAGCTGTGGCTTTAGAATGTGTAGTAAACACATTCCCTTCCTCATTTTCTCGCCTGGTTGGCTTGTACGACCTATTGGCTCCAGGGTCCGCAAAGATAAATATTAAAATGAAAATAAATAAAATGTGACTGACATAAGTAAGTGAATCGGACGATCCCAAGTGTTCTTCTCCCTCTCGCGTTCCCTTGTATTGTTCATATGCCTTTTCTTTCCAGCTATTGTTTACCGTTACCTGTTGTTAGTTAGTGGTGTATGATTTTATTTGCTGGGCTTTATGCTCACCCTTGCTCTATCTTTTTCAGATGAGAATGCCCTGATGCCTGACGAGGCCGAGTAGATCATAGAAGCTCCGTAGATAGCTGTTTTGGGGTGTAGCGCTCAAGATTGGACTTAGACTGATTATATGTATGACAGGGATCTTTTTGGGTTTGACTTTTGTAACTGATAAAACTTGTTTGGTGATATCTTATGATAGTGGATGATGGATGACATGTACATGTATCAGTCCGTTGTGTATTGTGGTCTTTATATGCTTCCGCAGGTCTTGCCTTATGGTGAGTTCGAGGTTCCTAGTTGGCATCCTTCTTTGCCGGTGTCATCTGGATCACGTCGCCAGAGCCATCTCGGTTGTCATGGCGTTTAGATCCTGTGTGGTTTGTCATTGGACTTTATGAATTTTCTTGTGAATTTCTTTGGATTATTGTGCAGGTTGTATTTCAGGTGTTTGTATTTTGAAAATATCCAATTTACAGACAGAACTCGACCTAATTTTCTATAGAAATTTATTATTGTCATTTTGCCCGCTTGTCTTTATCTTTCTGACGGAGGATATTCGATGGAGAATAATCTGCTCCGTCACAGTAATGCTTCCAAAACATATCCTTGATTGGGGATTACCCTAAAGAACTTTATCCATTCGCATAATCTAAATCCTCAACTTCTAATGCTTTTATATCAAAAATCGAGGTCGAAATCTTATCGTAAGACAAATCCATAACTTCCCACAATGACTTAATCTCGATAACATACTCACTTCCTCAATCATCGATACATGGGGGATGTTATAAAAATCCATCAATTTTGAAGACAAGTCAAAACTTCAAAGGAGCCTAACACAGAATTTCAAAAGACCAATAGACCCTTCGATTCATCCTAAGCCCAAAAATGACTATTCACTCGAAATCTCAATCTCATTCTGAAATTTTTGAACCAAGGGCCCACATGCTTCTATTGTGTTACTCTGATTAACCCTTTATTAAGACATCAAAATTTTCATGCAATCTTATATTCATTGAATCAAATCAAACACCTAGGTTACTTAGCGGCTATAACCCAAGAAAAGTCCCAAAAACATAAACACAACCAGAGTAAGGTCCTTAATCCTCTAATTACAGCTAACTTAGAACACACAATTGAGATGATCACCTAAAATTTGGCATGGCCTCTAAACTACTACCTAAGTCTCGAAACTTAAATGCCCAGCAAACTCATCATCTCATTGGCATACCAATAAGCGCATCTAATTAACCCCTGTACATTGCCCAATTCGTGACAATGGATCGTCAATTTATCCTTTAATCCTTGAAAGCCATTCCCATCTGACTCACACTGACAGATATCATTTGCTACTATGTCACGCACCCTACGAACATTGTAAATCCTCAAACGAAATTCATACTTCTGGTGATTCCTTGAATTTGACAATAGGGTCTTCACAACAATGGCCCAAATATGGCCGAAAAATTCAACCCATAATATTCACAGGTATGCCAATGAATCTGCAAATCCCAACAGCATTGCTTGGACTTACAATGACCATTTCTTAATTCCTAGATGCTGCTACTGACATACGCCCTATTTATCCTCAATCAATGACATTTCGGCTACAAACCAGCCTTCGAAGGCTCCACACCTTGGCAAAAGGTCAAGTGATGCATCTATTCGTACTGGCATGATAACTTATCAACCAAACACCATCAAAATTAGACAAAGGTTTAGCTCCACAAAATAATCCTAGTCAACCCAACCAATCATACCTACGGACACGAGAAAATGTCGTAGGCACTAGCGTGACTAATATCAAACCTAAATCCTTTTATAAATGAACGTAGGAACATAAACAAAATATATATAGCTAAAATTCCAAAACAGTACATCCATGGAAATATTTAGATTCAAGAATCCTTTCTTCTACCGCTGAAGACAATACCTCAATACTAGTGCCATTATCACAGAACCTTGATTCCAATGCACTAAACCAGACCTCCATCCGACTCAAGAAAGGTGGAGAATCCCAAATCATGCGGTCGAACTGTAGCCAAATTGAGACTTGCTCTCAAAATCCCATTGAAACAACATATGCATCCATAGAGCATTCCCAACAACTCACATGATATTTGTTATCCTCAATGCCCATGATTCTTTATATGCTAACCACCCGGGGTCGACTTCCACTCCTATCCGACATGGGGCAACATTACTTTATCTTCCTTCAAACTCTAAATCACCATCCTCATCATCTCAATCCATAGGATTCATATCACAATCTCTATAAAATCCAAGCTACACAAAGGTTTAGGTACTTAATTATTACTAAGTCGATTATAAATTTACACTCTTGAATTTGCTATACCATAATTAACTCTAAGTTATCTAGGGTCGACTTCTGCTCCTATCTGACATGGGGCAACATTACTTTATCTTCCTTCAAACTTTAAATCACCATCCTCATCATCTCAATCCATAGGATTCATATCACAATTTCTATAAAATCCAAGCTACCCAAAGGTTTAGGTACTTAATTATTACTACGTCGATTATAAATTTACACTCTTGAATTTTCTATACCATAATTAACTCTAAGTTATCTTAACCTCGAGCCATTGATTTCACCTAATCCATCATACTTGATCATATTACTCAAACATCCCTTCTTAGCAATTTACTACCCTGAGAACCTCAACCTAGAGCCAATCAAACCTATGCATTGAACCCAAAGTTGGTTAACCTAGACCTCAAATCAGTGCCAATCAACTCAAACACCAAATCGGTACCAATTAAATTTGAACCTCAAGGTGCCTGCCTATAGCTCTCTAAGCCTAACGGCCGACCACTACCATGAATGGATCTTCACCTAGGAGCCATAGCAGCTACTAATATCCTATCTGAAGGTAACAATGCGATCAAACTATTCTTAGGGTACTATCTAGGGTGCAGGAGATAGACAACCAAATTCATCATCTATCTCTAACTTAGTTCAAGCCAAATCTGGCCAACTGAAATAACTAAGACTATTTTGTTCTAATTTAATTTTCCTATGCCTACGTCTACTTATTTAATTAATCTTACTCTATCCTAAACTTTTGTATAAGATTTAAATCAAATCTAACGTATTTCTTTTCTCTGATATCAATTATGACAGAACGAGTTATTTTTTCCTTGTAACTTCCGTCAATAATTATATAAAACTAATGTCCACATTTTAAATAATATAAAATTTCTGCAGAATATCAGACAAAGTTTTCTCTAAAAGTAAAAACAATCATATATAAAAACCTTATAAATCATCCTGTACAGGCATATAAATATCTAGACTTTAATATTCACCCACAATACATATACAGGACCAACAAATATCAAATCATCCATGAGTCTAGCACAATATCATTTACTACTATTTTAGATTTAAATAGAGATGTCATCCAGGCTTAAACAAATCCAAAATTCAAATGAATGTGGAAGAAAAACTATATCCATAAACAACCTACAGAAGTATAACAATAATTCATAATAATTAAACATTAAGCCATATCAAAATTTAATACATAACGTTAAACTCAATTAACTATTTACACAACATTGTATTCGTCACATTTTAGATTCTAAGTCTTCTAAGTCCGGTAAATCTTCTCTAAGCAAAATCCCCTCTCGTTGCTTTATCTAATCGAGCATCAGCTCGTGTGTCTCATCTGGAAGGAAAAAAAAGTAAGGGTGAGCTAACAGCTCAACAAATACAATCATATACAAAAGCAGTAAATAATATAAGAAAGGTTATACAGAAGAGGAATATATGGGCATGAAGGAGATGCATGAACATAAACTTGATCAGATATGCTTGGAATATAATTTACTTCTTTTTTTGTCCTTATTTTCTTTGGGATGTAGATTAAATATAATTAGTCCTCTTTGGGGACCTGAGCTAGTTGACCCTACCAACTAAAGGAGCGAATAATTGATGATTGATTGTGTTCACTCTACACAATCAAAAGCCAAAATCAAAATCTATTATTCTATGCAATTTGCATCCCCCTAGCGGGATGATCCACAATTTACCTTCTGAAGGCAGGTTGAGCAAACAATTCACATCTCTACCACGAGATGATCCAAATTTCTATCCTGCAAAATTAACGCCCCGAGGAAGGGTGGATCACATATCACTTCATGGATGGAGCTATCTTCGATTACCACCGTAACATCCTAAGGCACCCACTACAACACTGGGCCAGGATAATTCCTTGAGTCTCCACTGTCACACTAGTGACATGCCTGGGAACATTACCTATCAAAATATAAATGCAGGTCTTAGTTTCATGATTATTTATTTTTTTGAAGGAGGATCCACCAAACTTATTATCTTGCTTGCGGATTTAAGTCTTTTTGTGACTTTACTTATATACAAATATCATATGCATAGACAAGATTTAAAATTCATACCATCGAAGAGAAAATTGACTTTAAGGGCTTTCAGATACAAATTTCATTCACAATAGCACATGTTGAAGCTTTCGGATTATTTATTTGAACATATACAAATATACATATCACTTAATTAACATTTAAGCATGGAAACATTATGCAAATTATCATTCAATGTTCTCAGGTGAACAGTACTCTTGTAAACAGTGCACGTGAACAGTTCTAAATACACAAAATTTGTTAATTCTCAAAATTTTAAACATCCAATAGGTAATTTATCAAATTCATGGCATGGGTATTCATAATCCTAAGTCATTTTATGCATCAAACTCCAAATCAAAGCTTAAATGGGGTCCGGGCATGGGTTATGATCTCCTCAAGCGAATTTCCACATAAAACATTAAATTCAGATACCTAGTCGATAAATTAACAAACCTAAGTCATGGGTAATAATATTCTAGTTGCAAATCAAGCAAAAACCCCAACAATTCGTGGGTAAATCTTTCGGGCACAAGTTTAGGGTTTCCTTGTCCAAAACTAATCAAAATTATAAATTTTGGGCATGGGATTCACATATATGCATGCTTGGGTCTTGGGAACTACAAAATATAAACCTAACTCATTGTCGGAATAAGGATATCCAAAGAAAATAGAATAAAAGTGCTAGAAAATGAAAGATGAGGATATGATTGCTCTTGCCTGGACCCGATTTATTACCTTTCTAATTGGCTCTCGGATGGATTTGGACTCGTGGGCCTCCATCTTCTTCTTCTCTCTCTAATTCCCACACACACTCTCTCTAAAAACAAAAAAATGGCCGAAAAATAACATTGGAGAAACCCTCGTGCGCTTAAATACCCCGACTAGCGCTCGAGCACCAATTGGGTGGTAATCGGGTGCTGCCAGTTAGGTGGTAATCGGCGCCGCCAGTCAGGGAGTAATCGGGCGCCCCTTCTCTATTTTCCATGCCCAGTTGGCGCCTCAGGCGCTCCTCGGGTGTGGAGGTTCTATTTTTTGCACCTAGGTGGTGCCTCAATCACAGGCCAGGCTTGCATTGAGTCTGTAGCAAGCTTACTTTATTTTTTTGTTGTCCACGACCCGTTTTTACCCTTCTAACCTAATTTTTTTATCCTTAGACCCTACTTTTGATTATATAACCTTAATAAGTCAAGATTATCATAATTTAAATCCCAAAATCTTATTTACAGATTAACATTTCACGATTTTACAACTTCAGTTCCTAATTTACCAATTTCGGATTTTTAAGATTTTCAATCTGACTCCTCTCGTACCCCTGAACCTTAATTCACCTATTTTAACTTAATTGCTCATCTTTCTTTATATCATGTTTTGAAACTTAGGGTGTTACAATACCTAAAGAAAAGCTAACAAAAGTGCAAAGAAAATGAGAGAAAAGGTTATGAGTGCACTTACATCAATGCGATCTATCACTTTTCTAACTAGCTCGAACTCGGAATCGGACTTGGGAACCTTGGATTCCTCCTTCTCTCTCCCTCTTTGTGCTCTCTCTCTCTCTCTTCTGTTGTGGAAAGTCAGAAAATGATGCTTGAGACCCTTGCAACCCTATTTATATTGCAGGGCGGCACTTAAGCACTGGCCGGCACACGACAAATGCGCCTCAATCTGTTTTCAGCATTTGCCCCAGGCGCTCAAGCACCCAGTAGGCACTGTAGCACTGGTTCTGTCAACTGCGGTGCCTCCCAAGGTGCCCAGTAAGCACCCCCCGCTAATTCTTCCTATGCTCCCAAAACATAATTTTTTAACATGCATTAAATCTAATTTTGATTATATTACCTTAATTATCTCCTAATTAATTTGTTATGAGAATTAGAATCTCACACCAGTAACTCAC